>BJCO01190017.1:0-23781 GCA_018326465.1 Flaveria floridana | reverse complement strand
ACAAGGACTTGAGCTCCTCTTATGGAAGATGGATTTCGAGGTTGAAATGAAGTTCCAACAGCCTTGTGATGGATTTCACGGCTGGAATTCGATTCCAGCAGGTTCATTGCACAATTTTGGGTGTAGAAATCCTAACAAAAGGGTGTTTGTTGAAGGCTTGTGGGTATGAGCACTTGAGGACATCTATCCTTGATGTTTTGGTCATCCAATGGCAGCTACATCTTCATCAATATCACGTTTTCAGCTCTCTTTTGGATGATGTTTCAGCCACATTTTCAGCAACCTTTGGAAGGTAGTTTGTAAGCTGTGTTTTGGGTTGTTATTTCTTATAGATAGCTAGTTCAAACACATATATAAGATCCTTATGATTTGGGTTTGTTGAAACAATGAAATGAACTTAACATTTCAGATTACAAAACATGAAATTAAGAGTTTAATCCGCTGTGTTTTTCTTGTTTAAAATGGTTAAACACCATTGTTAAGGTCCAACAAACCCAACATCTTCTTCCTCAACATTTGGTTCGTCTATCTGTTTGAATTCCTCTTGAACCACTTCCTCGCCTGTGAAATCCTCCAAAATCAATTCCTATAGCATCATGTTCATTTTTGTTTCCTCTGAAGCATTACCATCCTTTTCACCTTCAATATCACGCATATTAATAAATCCAGCTTCATGAATTTCTTCTGTTTCATCTTTGGCACAACTACCACCAACATCACTAGTACCCGCTTTCTTTCTAACATTTTCACTTCCACTGGCACCACTAGTACCTTCTCCTACCCGGGATGAATAACCCATATGTAAAAATGGGTATTTGGATAGATCAGTTAGATCATCCATGTCAGCTTCAGTCCGAATATTAGGCTGGCCGACGTGCACCTTTAAATCATTTACTTCTCTGAGCAGTCTTCTTATCAAGTAATATTGATCCACTACCATCCTTTTCAATCCTTCAATCTGTGCATCTTTCTCTTTCTCTCAAATCTCTTGATTAATCAACTTCTTCTTGATCATTCCTAATTTGTTTGATAAGGATGTATTCAAATTCTAAATCACATCCTGATCTAGATCAGATCCTGTATCCTTATTTTGAGCAGCTTCAGTGAATTTTTGTTGTCGATGCTTGGTTCTTAGCTCACAGGCAGCAGCTGTCTGTTCTTCGGCTCTTTTCTTTGTTCTGTTTTCCTTCTGAGCCCTCAGTTCCTCTTCAATATCGTCCTTCTCATCCTCAAGATTATACTCTTTTCCCTTCGCATACCTTTTTCTTTTCTTAACTTCTTCTGTTTTCCTTTAAGTCTTTGTAACCCTTTTCTTTTCATTTTCAATCATGCCTCTGATGTAAGGTCATCTAGTTTCTGGATACATGCTTTACCATAGATATCTTATCTTTCTAGAATGGAAGTTTCTCACAGCAGTGCAGTCTCCATATATACTTGAATTCATTGGAACCAAGCTTAACACATCCCCAATTGTAGGTAGATTTAGTTGCACGTCATTAAGAATCATATCAATAAACCTTAGGTATAGCAAACACTTCTCCTTCCTGATGGTATTTATGTTCTCAATCATGAAGTTAAAGATAAGTCTTGCGATGTTTTCCTTTTCACCATTGCAGAAGACTATCATAGCTCTGGCCTAGTCTAGATTCAATCCATCCAATCTTCCCCTTTCTATGATCAAGACACATTATGAAAACATGTGCGATGTACCTCCATTCCTTACTCAAATAAGATTTCTTGTACTCCTTTTTAGATCCAAGAGCCGGACCCTCATAGCCGATGCTTCTGAATGCTTCAAATAAATCTGAATTAGAAATAACAAACTCATCGCCAAAATCCTATTGCAAGTTAAAATCCTGGCTACATCTTCTTCAGTAAATGAAACATAGTGATCATGAACTTTGGCTTTGATTTGGTGAGGTGTAACACCAACATCAAATATGGCACTCCTCCAAAAGTCTCGGATTCGCAAGTCATATATGGTTGGAGAGTGTGAAATGGCATAGGCAATCCTTGACTCTTTTAACCATTTGATACAATATCGGTATCCTATAGTCTTCGTATGGTTGTCGTCTAGGAAAGCAGTAATATTGCACCTCGGCTCTAATTTCAAAGTAGACATGTTGACTGAAAAGGAATAAACAAAAGTGCGTTAGAAAGAAAATAAAGAAACAAAACAAATTTAAATCAAATTAGAAATTGCAAAAGAACAGTTACGCTAGGGCGAAATTGTAGTTTCGCTCGGGCGAAATTATAATTTCGCTCAGTAAACCAACGAGACCAACACAGTTTCGCTAGGACGAAGCTCTAATTTCACCATGGCGAAACTCTAAGTTCGTTGAAACTCAGAGTTTAAATAATGCCTCAGCGAAACTATAATTTCGTTGAAAAAAGGTCGGGCGAAACTGTGTAGTGCGCAATGATAGCATGACTAGACAGTTTCGCTCGCACATGTGAACTTTCATTCAGTTTCGCTCAACTAACCATAGTTTCGGTGGATGATTGTAAAGAGCCCTAACTACACAGATTACACTAAGGCGAAATGTATGGAATAAAAACTAATGTAAATGACCATAAGTGGTTCGCAACACTTACTAGAGGGCTTTAACACACACAAAAACCACGGAAACAGGGAAAATCAGTGTAAAGATGTTGCGCTTCGGGTGTTAGGGTCGGGTGAAAAAATGATTTTGCACAGACCAGTAATTGGTTTTTATACACACCATAGTTTCTCCCGGCACAAAAATTGTAAGTTGCGAGTGACCGAGACTAGCAAAAGTGCCGACGAAACCCTAATTACACTACGTGAAACTATCAGCGAAAGATAGTTTCACTCAACCCTCCCCCCCTGTTTTTTTTTACTAAAAACAAGAAGTATGACAATGTAACTATTAAAACTTCTCATCCCCCATAAACATAGATCGAATAAAACAAGATAGCCATAAAGAGTATATATATATATATACATATATATATATATGTATATATATATATATGTATATATATATATGTATATGTATATATATATGTATATATATATATATTTGAGTAATTTTTAGGAGAGTCATAGTCTGTCGGGATTACTGATATGTTTGTCCTTTTACACCCATGCCTTACTTTTCAATGATCAATCTACGGCTTTCATTATCATGTTTTTTATTTTGATTAAAGATGCTCTGGTAACATGGTCCCTACGGACATTCGGCAAAAAACTTATCTTGTCATCATGGCTTATTGAGCAATATGATTGACTCTGGCTGATTTGCATTTGATTCCCCAGAAATGCTAACATAGACAATGATGATTTGAGGACCATTGTGATTGTTTTTCAATATTATTTAATTAGTGGAGCTTTCAACATTGATCTTTTGATTTAAAGAGACATTGTGAAATACTTTCAGGGTAAGATGATGAGAGCTCCAGGTATATACTTACGTATAACAGAGGATATGATCATCTTATACTTGTAAATGAGAGCTTCAGGTTCAATGGTCACGTATAGCAGAGAAGATCATCTAAGCGTGTCGATGAGAGATTCAGGTCAATACTCACGTATAGCAGAGAAGATCATCACTTCAAGTCAATATTCATGCATAGCAGAGGAGATAAACACACACTATATTTTATTGTTATTGTACATTCTGAAAGAATCACAAGTGACTCAAAACAGAGGATTTTCTAAAGAGCATAACTAGAAGCGTTTTTTTTTATTTTTTTTAATTTTTTTGCTAACTAGGCGCTCAATTAAGGGCTAGGGTGAAGGTGATTTGGGATTTTAGGGGAATCAGAATACAGATATTAAAACTCTTAACCAGTTTCTTACAATGATTTGTTTCTTTGTGCAGGCCAAAATGTCATGGGAATGATCCTTATCACTGAGCTCTTGAATGTTTAGTTTGGCCACACGATCACCGTTTACTTTGTTTTTGGGCTGAGTCTACCATGCATATCCCATCACATCATAGAACCATTTGACCTCCTTCAAACTCTTTTCATTCAGATTCTGGGGATGCCTGAAAACCAAAAATTGAAAAACTTAAAGTTTGTTCTTTATTCTCCCCCTAAATTTCTATTTGATTCCTATCTAAAGAGAAAAATTTGTTTTCATGAAAAAAAATAAGTGATGGAATATGGGACTCGAAGTTTCAAAAGCATAAAACAAAGATTAACATAAAACTATTTACACAATTTACAAAGTGTTTTATGAAAAGGGGTAATCAAAAGGTTATTAATCCCAACATGGAGATCAATTCATAAAACCGTGGTTTGTTGAAAGTTTTAGTGAAAAGATCCGTTCTTTGATTCTTTGTATCAATTGGGATGATATTAATAAAACACGTTTCCTGAGCATCACATGAACTCTTGTTTCAATGTGCTTGGTTCTTGTATGATGAACTGGATTTTTGCCAATTCCAATTACAGCTTCATTATCATAGAAGAGTGGAGTATGAAGGAAATTGATTCCATAATCCATCATTTGATGTTGGATCCATAGCCCATGTCAGTAACAGCTTGATGCAACAATGTACTCAGCTTCTCTTGTTGAAAGAGATACTATTGTTTGCTTCTTGCTTTGCCATGAAACAAGGCAATCCCTAAGATATTGACATCCACCGGTGATTGACTTCCTGTTTATCCTACAATGACCATGATCACTATCAGAATAAGCATGTAATCAAAGTTCCCTCCTTTTGGATACCAAAGACCCAAATGGGAGGAACCCTTATGATAACATAAAATTCTTTTAACAGCTTTTTCATGTGACTCTTTCGGGTTGGATTGAAAACAGGCACAGTAGCACATGGCCAATGTTATATCTGGATGACTTGCGGTGAGATACATGAGAGAGCCTATCATTGAGCGATACCGATGAGCATCCACTGGCTTCCCATTATCATCTAGAGTTAAACATGTCTGAGCAGTAAAAGGAATAAGTTTTGGAGAAGCATCAGTCATCTTATACTTCATGAGAATCTCCAGAATGTACTTTTCTTGATGAATAAGATTCCCATCCGGATTTTGTTTAACCTGCAAGCCTAAGAAAAAGCGCATCTCCCCTATCATGCTCATTTCAAAGCGATCCTTCATGATTTCTTCAAATTCTCTGCACAAGGTCTTATTAGTTGACCAAAGATAATATCGTCAACATACACTTGAACAATGATCATTTCACCATCAGCCTCCTTCTTGAACAGAGTCATATCTATTGTACCATGCGAGAAACCCTTCCTGATAAAATACTATGTTAACGTTTTAGACCAGATACAAGGGGCTTGATGTAACCCATACAAAGATTTATCCAATTTATAAACTTTGTCAGGAAAATCAGGATTCTTAAAACCTGGTGGTTGACATACATAGATCTCCTCATCAATATTCCTATATAGAAATGCACATTTCACGTCCATCTGAAAAACTTTGAAGTTCTTGTGAGCAGCGTGAGCTAGAAAGATTTTGATGGCTTCAATGCGAGCAACTGGAGCAAACACCTTAGTGTAGTCAATTCCCTCTTGTTGTGTGAATCCTTGAACAACCAGTCTGGTTTTGTTTCTGACAACCACGCCACGATCATCTGGCTTGTCCCTGAAAACTCACTTTGTTCCAATGGGAAATTTTTTTGGAGGAAGATCAACTAACTCCTAAACTTTTAACTTCTTGAACTGTTGAAGCTCTAACTACATAGATTCAACCTAACTTGGGTCCTAAAGAGCAGCTGAGATATTTTTGGGTACTGTCTGAGACAGAAAGCATGCGTAGAGACATTCATTAATCAAACCAGATTGACTCCGAGTCCTCACTCCGTCAGTGATAGATCCAATGATGTATTCATCAGGATGATCCTTTAGGGTTTTGAAATCAGTGGTAAGTGTTTGTGGATAGTATGTAGATGAGGGTGCAGATTATGATGGTGGTCATAATGAAGATAAGGATGTGGGATTGGTTTCTTATGTAGGAAGTGATTGTGATGGTTGTGAATGTTATGGATCAGGTTGAGATATTTGAACAGGATCAGTTGCAGATGGAGAAATTTGATCTTTGTTTGATGGAGATGATGAACGTTTAGGTGTAGGAATGATATCAATGTTGGAGCAAGGAACATCATCATCATCAAAGACTGGTAGATTAAATTAATTGAAGATAGTATATGTGTCATAGAACCAAGCAGGATCAGAACCCATATTTGGAGAATTAGATTCCTGTCAATCAACATAGAAACACTCCTGCACAATGCGTGTTCGTTTGTTGTAAATCCGATACGCCTTCTATGAGGTAGAATAGCCATCGAAGAAACATTCATCCGAGCTAGCACCAAACTTTGACTTCTGAGCTTGAGTGTTTAGCAAAGTACACGAGCAACCAAAAGGACGAAAGAACTCAATCAAAGGTTTCTTTTTAAGAAGCAACTCGTATGGAGTCTTCATCTTGTCTTTCATAATAAGCACGCGATTAAGCACATAGGAAGCACAGTTGACTGCTTCTGCCCAGAAAATAATTGGAAGCTTTGACTCAATCAACATAGTTCTAGCCGCTTCAATCAGAGTATGGTTCTTTCTCTCAGCAACACCATTTTGTTCAGGTGTTCTGGCAACACTAAACTGTTTTAGAATTCCTTTTCCTGCATAAAATGAATCAAAGATATGGTTTTTTAACTTTGTTCCATTTTCACTTCGAATGACCATAACTTTCTGTAGGATCGTTACAAGTCACTCAACACAATGGTTCTCTCTTAAACTCACTTGGTTTCACTCATACGATGAAGTAGAATCTTCTAAGAGTTTATAATAATATACTAAGTAAGCAAGACACAAGAATAAGTTTTTCAAAATACTTGTATATATTAATTCTCAACTCAATGTTTACAAGACTCTTACAAGCATGCTTTTATGAGCTTACAATGAGAATTATATATACTACTATACTTGGAAAACTAGCTGTAAAATACAACTAGACAAAATACTATACATGCTAGAAGTATGTAAACTAAGATAAAGTATTATCCTAGTATTAGGTAGTCATGACAAGCCCATGACTTACCTTTTGTCACCAACTAAGGTTGGTAACTGTACTAATCTATGATAGATGAGCAGTGGATAAAGTAAGGTCTAACATACCAGCATGGAGAATTCCATGCAGTCCATCAGTGTAGTAGTTGACTGACACATACCTTACTTTATCCACTCTTCATAGTTGTTACTTCCAAAGGTGAGTAAACTATCGAAGACATAAAGTCTTCCAAAGCTACTTTGACTTCAGAAGGAACAACTCCTTCGAATCAGCTGCTTCCTGTATTTATCTTCTTTATACTTCGGAAGAGTAAACTTAGTATCTGAAGACTAAGTTTCTCTTTGGAAGTTCTTCTAGTTTTGGCTTCGGAAGGTGGTGGACTTGTCTTCAGAAATGCAGCTTTGTCTTTGGAAGCCCTTCATAAATTGTTCCAAAATGAAGTTAAGTGTTTGTTTTGGTTGCACCAGCCTTATCAGGCCCCCCTAGGCTGATGCTACCAAAACATTCACTTATCCTTCTTCTACAGAGTTTCCCTCACTAATGCCAGAAAGTCTACACTCTTTTCTTTGTTATCTTCTGTGACAATGGTGAGGATTTAATTCAGTTCTTCCTTAGATAACAGATCAAGTCTGTTACTTTGGATAACATGAATTCGGTGGTAATCCCCCCTATAAACAGTTAGTTGATGGGTGTTGGAGTCATACACCCATCTAACTATAGGCTCAAAGGCTGATCCTTGGACTATTTGCAGAAATGTTTTACCTTTGATGAAAGTTGCCTCCTTTATTGTCTTTTATCTTTTCTTCACCTCTGCTTCTCTCATGTTACTTATGTGATTTCTGGTGAGAGATGCAATTGGAGGATTGGAGGGATTTTGCAGAAATGTTTTACCTTTGATGAAAGTTGCCTCCTTTATTGTCTTTTATCTTTTCTTCACCTCTGCTTCTCTCATGTTACTTATGTGATTTCTGGTGAGAGATGCAATTGGAGGATTGGAGGGATTTTGCAGAAATGTTTTACCTTTGATGAAAGTTGCCTCCTTTATTGTCTTTTATCTTTTCTTCACCTCTGCTTCTCTCATGTTACTTATGTGATTTCTGGTGAGAGATGCAATTGGAGGATTGGAGGGATTTTGCAGAAATGTTTTACCTTTGATGAAAGTTGCCTCCTTTATTGTCTTTTATCTTTTCTTCACCTCTGCTTCTCTCATGTTACTTATGTGATTTCTGGTGAGAGATGCAATTGGAGGATTGGAGGGATTCGAGAATGGTATGGCTACTACCTCAGCACGTTTAAATCTACTTGTGTGTAGAAGTTGGGTTGTGACCCATATGTTGATCATACCATTCTCTCTCACAAACCTAAAAATTCCTGAAGGTTCATCAAACCGCCACTGGACTATGGAGCTCCTAGGAACTTAGGGAGAGGTAGCAAAGTCATCTACCTTCCTAGGGTCCAGCAGAGTCACCAGTTTCCTCTTCAGCTTCTTCTCTTCGTCAGTTAAGACACTTTGGTTTATAGTAAGAAGAGTGAGAGCCTGGTCTAGGGTTCCAGTAGGAAATTCAAGGAATGATTCTTTTGAGAGAAGGCTGATAGAATTATCAATGTATTTTAATTCTATCAGCTTGTCTTCCTAAGAGATAGAGCTCAACCTTATGCAGTGGTTGAGCCTTTCCTAGATTTCCTCATACTCCCTCACAGTTAGGGGCCTGGATGATTGAGAGGATGATTGGGTTGAGGGTTTGGCTTGAGTTAGAGGTTTAGGTTTAGGTGATAGTTTTGTTTTAGGTTTGGTTTTAGGTTTTAAGATAGGTGGTGATGGTAGTAGTGGTGATAAGATAGTTGGTTCAGGTTGTGAGGTGGTTGGAGGGGCTGGTTCTGGGGTATAGGGTTCATCAGTGGATTCAGGTTTTATAGGGAAAGGGAAAGGTGTAGGTGGTTCAGTGGTTTGAGGTAAGGGTGTTTGTCTTGGTTTGAGGTTAGGCTTAGGTTTAGGTGATGGTTTAAGTTTTGGGACCATCCTCTGACTACTTGGTTTCCAGCGCAGCTCCTGCTGGATACTCGAATAAATATCAGCCTTGATCTCACTAATATGTCGTTAGAGAGTCTGTTCTACCATGGAGGCAACCTGCCAGCTGAGAAGCCATAGGCATTGAGGTAGGATTTCATCCATTTCTTATCCTCAGCCCTTTTGGTAGCAGCTTTCTCACCCTCCTCCTACTTCCTCTTCTTTTCCTTCAGTTTTTCTCTAGCTGTCCTCTTTCTCTCCTTCATGATCTTTTCTTGTTCTTGTTTTAAGAAGAACAAGATAGTGGCTAAGTCATGTGGGGCCAGCTCTTCTTCCTTGAATCCCCTAGAGTAGAGAAAGGCTATTTTCTCTACTCTTTCCCTAGCCTTTTCCTTTGCCCTGTCCTCCTCCTTCTTCCTCCTCCTCTCTTCTTCCTTAGACAACCTTGTTGCTTCCTTTCTTTCATTCAGCAGCAAGGTTTCCTTCTCTAGTTTTACAAGCTCATCATATGGAAGTAAGAGCATTTCTTCACTCTTTACTCCCATACTGATGAGCCTATCTATGATCTCCACTCTTCTTTGATTGTCAATCTGTTCTTGAGCAGCTATTGATGCCTTTTGACTGACAGCCAATAGCTTTTTAGAGACAGGTTGCCCCTTTACTTTTGAGTTTTGTCAACCTTTCCTCCTCCTCAAGGTCTTCAGCTGTCATCTTTCGCCTTTATTATCAGAGGAAGCTGAAGCTTTTGGAGACTCTGGTTTGGAGGGTGACGTTGGCTAAGTGGAGATTTTCTTGGTGGCATAGTCGAGATGGTGGTGGATAGGTTTACTATTACTTTCGTAGCCTCAATCTCAGCTTTGGAAGATGTTTCCTTAGCTTTGAAAGTAGCCTTAGTGGCTTCGGAAGTAAATGATACTTGCTTCGGAAGTTTTAACTTCCTCTTTGGAAGTAACTTCCAAAGCTTCGGAAGCAACTTCATTTGTTGTCCCTTCCAAGTCAGATGCTGGGCCATCAGTTTGTGTTCTCCCCTTAAAGTGAATCTCAGGTTCCACACTCCCCTTAGGTTGACCAACACCTTTCCTAGAGGTAGGAGGTCCAGTTAACCTTTGAAGCTCCTCAGCTCCAAAGTAGGTCAGAGTAACATCAGGTAGGGATATTCAAATGAGGATCTCATCAAAAACTAGTTCAAGAAATTAAAGAAGTTAATAAGAATCCTAGAGTCCATTTCAATAGAAGAAGGTGGGGGAAAGGTGGGTGAAGTAATAGTTGGGTGTGAATAAGTGGCTCCAAAAGGAGAGGTAATGGCAATTTTGGGCTCGATGGGAGTTGATGTCTATTCCAAAGAGTGAACAGGCATATCCTCCTGAGTTGATATCTGCTCCAAATAGTGAGCAGATGTCTCCTCATCAGATCTTTGTCCTTGCACACTCTCCCCATTTTTGGTCGCATCATCTTGAGAGTCAGATAAGCTTGAGGAAGAGCTTGCAAAGACCTGGGTTTGTACATGCCTGACAAACCTCTCAATATATCTTAGCTTGGTGGACCTTGAGAGTGTTAATCTCAAGTTGCTAAGTGGCAGATCTACTTTCCAAAATCTTAGCCTAGGATTCAAGGTTTGAGATTTTGGAGAGTAGATACTCAATGGTGTGTTGCAGACTATCCTCATCCTCTTATGAGGAATCATGGGGAGATGGGATAACATACCTAGTATGTTCCTCCACACCACCTGATGTGGTTTTTTGGCACCCAGGGTTACTCTGCAATTTAATGTCTCCTTGGGAAACATTGAGATGCAAAGTTGTCATGGATAAAGGCTTACTGATGCTACCACTGTCCTGAGAGGCTAATGAAGCACTCTCAGTAGTGGTATCTTTATCCACATGCGTCCCCTCCACATCTATTGGACTCACCTCAGTACTAGTTGCCTGATATGGGCTGAATATCAGAGGCTCCAAAGGGCTCTGTTGATCTTGAGAGTGGTGAGATGGATCAACATCACTGCCTATATGGAGTATGATATTCTTATCAGGTTGGGTAAAAAGGTCAAGAAAGGATGTAGCACGGATATCTATTGACCCGGGACCTTGGTCATCACCTAAGGATTCCCTTGCATAAGCAATGGATTCCATGATGTGGTTGTTCCTTTTAGGCTGGTCAGGGGAGTGTTATGACTCACCCTGAGGGCTTAAGGCTAGGTTTGTGGGCTCGTCTGGTTGAGACTGAGGAGACTCAACCATGACATTGAGGTCTATTGTGGAGGATGGTGGGACCTCAGACTGAGTGGGAGCCCATGCTTCCACTCTAGTCTTTTTGGATAGAACAGAGGGGACTTGATCAATCAGAGTAGATTGATCAAGGGTTCGTTTGGGGCGTCTGTGGCAAGTGAGTTGTATGGGACGGTGGATAATTGTTGAATCTGGTGGGGGTTCATCACCTGCTCGGCATGCAGGGATGTCACCATGAGCCAATGGCTCAAACATACTTGGAAGAAGATTAGTGAATCTTCTATTAAAATGGGTTGAAACCTCCTTCAAAGTTTTAAAGATTTTAGGTTTCATTGGAGGAACCGGGAGAGTGTGGGCAAATTGAAGCTTGTCCTGGTCCAGTTCATAGTTGATGATTTGTTGAATGTACCTGAGATACATGTAAAAGGAATCTCGGCTGATGTTGCTGATCAGATTCAGCAGCACAAACCGTGCGTAGTTGAACGAAAGGGTCCTCACCATTCCATGGACCAGGCACCCACAAATCGTGTCGGATTTGATCCCATCCCCCGGACTTGTTTGATAGGCAATGGAGAACAATGTGCAGCAAGAACTTCCAGTTATAAGAAAAATTGTACTTATAAATGGTAGACATGTGCACAACACCTCCATAGCCCATTTGGAGATAAGAGTCTGTCAAATCCGAGTTAGGAAAATCAATAGGGGTGCCCGCATCATGGAGCTCCAGATGCTCCCAGATAGTGGTCTCACTAATGATCAACTCCTGGCTGCATATCATCGACCAAATAACCCTCTGGTTATTATGGGTTTCACTCCTTGCATTTGACCAGAAATCGGCCAGGTGGTTGGAGTAAACAAGGGGGTTCACGGTGAGGGTGGTGAAGTATGTTGAGTGGTTGAGGAACTGGATGATTAGGGCATAGTCGGCATCCTTTGTGCAATCAAGGATCAAAACCTGGTTATGTTGGGGATTGAGGGCCATGGTTTCTAAGTATCTGGTTCATTAGAGGAACTGTGAAGACGACAAATGATAGTGGGGGAAATTCGAGAGTTAGCTCTGTAAATCGGTGGTAGAAAATTCCGTAACGGTAAGAAAGGAGAGAGATGGTCGGAGGTTATGTATAAATGGAGGTAAAATCTTCTCGGATAAGGGGTAATGATGTTGACAAGATGGCTTAGGTTCCGATAAGATTAGGCGGAAAGATAAATCCATTTAAATAATTCAACGACATCTTCTTTTACTAACAAAATCTTTTACCTTTTTATAGAGTGGGGCCCAAAATATATCCGTTACAGTTAATTTTCTTTCGACGATTAAATGTCTTCCGAAGGGTAACACTTTTGTTTCCCTTTAAGTGTTTCTTCCGAAGCAAATATTACTTCTGAAGGCAAATATAGTCTTATGACAAATTTGCTTCCGAGAGTACGATTTTTTTCAAGAGCAAGAAGTTAATAAGCTTCGAAAAGCTGTTTTGATACTTGATCAAAAATTCTTCCGAGGCCAAAAGTTTCTGCGGAAGAAGAAACACTTATAGTAATTTACCTGCGGAAGACTAAGAAAATCTTCTTCCGTAGGTAAAATTCTCTTCGGAAGAATTCTTACTTAGAAAGTTTTGAGGAAAACTTCTGTAACAGGGCTTAGATTGTAATTGTTAGACAAAAAAAGGCTATTGCATATTTAAAAAGGTTTTCAAAAGAGATCTAGTCAAGGTTGATCATCCCAATAACTGTAATTAAATATTTAAATCTTTATTCATAAAATGCCTTTGTGAACAAGTCAGCATATTGTTCATTTGAATCAACCTTAACTAATATTTTGAGAAGCTTCTTATGAATATCTCAGATGAAATAATACCTCATGTCAATATGCTTGGTCTTTGAGTGCTTCACTGGATTCTCTGTGATGGAAATGGCACTCTTGTTATCTATGTGGATAGGAGTTTCCATGAAGTTGAATCCGTAGTCTATCATCTGATTCTTAATACATAGCAGTTGAGCACAACAGCTGCAACAACAATGTATTCAGCTTCAACAGTTGATGTAGAGACACAAGATTGTTTCTTGCATTACCATGAAATGTTCCTTCCACCAAGAAATTGGCATCCTTCTAATGTTGATTTCTTGTTAATGTTGTAGCCACCATAGTACTGTCAGTATAACCATAGAGGTTGAAGTCCTTGTTCTTAGGATACCGGATTCCTAGTTTAGGAGCTCCCTTGAGGTATTGAAGAATCCTTTTAACAGCAACCAGGTGAGACACCTTAGGAACAGCTTGACATCTTGCACAGATGCAAGTTGCAAACATGATATCAGCTCTGCTTGCGGTTAGATACACCAGAGACCCAATAATTACCTTGTACTGATGCTGATCAGTATACTCCCCCTCAAAGTCAGGACAATGATTATGATTCATGGCTATAGGTGTCTTGGCTGGCTTATGATCCTTCATTTCAAATCTATCTAAGATGTCCTTGACATACTTAGATTGACTGATGAAAAACCCTTCTTTCATCTGTTTCACTTGAATTCCAAGGAAGAAGTCCATCTTGCCCATAGAACTCATCTCAAACTTCTTCCACATGGTGCTCTCAAAGTCCTTACATATTTGGTCATTTGAAGAACCAAATATGATGTCATCCACATAGGCTTGTACGAGCAACATGTCCTTTCTAGACCTCTTTATGAACAATGTTTTGTCTACGGTGCCTCTAGTATAGCCATTCTTTGATAGGAATTGAGACAAAGTCTCATACCACAGCCTAGGTGCTTGGTATACGCAAGGGAGTGCCTTGTCCAATTTGCACACATAGTTAGGATGATGTGGATCTTGAAATCTAGGTTGCTGGCACTCATAGACTTTTCTATCTATATCCCCATATAGGAATGCACATTTCACATCAAGTTGCTAGACAGTGAAGTTCTTAGATGCTGCAAAAGCAAGGAAGATCCTAACAGCCTCAAGTCTTGCAACAGGTGCAAAGACATCTATGTAGTCAATTCCTTCCTCTTGTATATACCTTGAACAACAAGTTTGGCCTTGTTCTTGATGATCAAACCTCTGTCATCCTTTTTGTTCCTGTACACCCATTTGTTGCCTATAGGGACTTGGCCATTTGGTAGGGGACATAAGTTCCACACCTTTTCCCTTTTGAATTGAAGAAACTCCTCTTGCATTGCTTTAACCTAATTATTGTCCTTTAAGGCTTCTTCCACTTTCTTGGGCTCTATTTGAGAGAAAAAGCATGAATACAAGCACACATTCCCTTGATAGGTTTGACTCCTTGTCTTTACTCCCTCTACGACATCCCCAATGATGTTCTCAGCCGGATGGGTGTTGTGGATCCTGAGCCTAGGCATCACGCCTAGTTGCATACATAGATCCAAGTTAGAGATGTTTTGTTGCAGATTATGAACACCACCACCAGCTGCTGTCTCATATTCATTCAATGAGGAATGATTCAATGAATGTGTTACAACATCAGTTATGAGTTGCTGTGAAGCAGGATCAACAGTTTCCTGTTCCTCCATGTCACTGTCTTCATCAACGTGGTGTTGATTACTGAAGTTATCTATTGGTGAAGATTGGGGCTCATTTGGCTGACAACTTGTTAATGCTCCATTGGTTCTAGAGATGGTGAGACTCTCCGGATTACCAGCTATGGGAGCTTGATCTTCATGTCTTCTTGGATATCTTGGAAGAGGCCTTGGCAACTCAAACATTTGATCTTCATCGGAATTTGTTTGTCCACCTGTTCCAACTGAAACAATCTCATAAGAAGGTTTAGAACAGTTGGAAAACAATTCTAATTTGAAGATATATTCAGGGTCATTCCCCTTAACAAGGAGTGTGCTTATTAACAACAATATTAGATGATTCCTCAAATTGTTGATTCTTAATGGTGTATACCCTATAAGGTTTGGATCATGAAGAATATCCAACAAAGCTAGCATCATCTGAATTTTCAGCAAATTTTGTTAAATTGTCCTTTGTGTTAAGTATGGTACACCTACTACTAAAGGACCTAAGAAAACCAATGAATGGTGGTCTCTTGTTCCATAGCTCATTAGGGGTTTTTCCATGGGGCTTAACTATAAGAACTCTCATATTCACAAAGCATGTAGTGTTGACTGCCTCTACCCAGAATGTTAGAGGCAGCTTTGAATCAGTCAACAAGTCCTAGCAGCCTGAATAAGTGTCCTATTTCTCTTCTCAGCAACACCATTTTGTTGAGGAGTTCTGGGAACACTATATTGTCTGGTGATCCCCTTAGATTTACAGAATGAGTCAAGAACTTGATTCTTGAACTCAGTCCCTTGGTCACTTCTTAAGATTTTTACCTTATGATCTATCTGGTTCTCAATTTTAAGAATAAAAGTTTTTAAAATTTCAGCAGTTTCATCCTTCGTTCTTAAAAAGAAAACCTGTATATCTAGTAAAGTCATCAACAATCACAAGGCAGTATGATTTCCTTCCAATGCTTATTATACTTGTAGGACCAAAGAGATCCATGTGTAACAAGTGTAATGTGTAACAAGTGGTGATAGTGTTCACTTATTTGGATTTATGAGGAAGCTTGTGTTCTTTCCCTTTTAGGCAAGCAACACAATTATCCTTGCAACTAAATTCCTTTTTAGGCATACCATCTACCAAGTTATTTTTGACCAGCTTGTTCATGGTCTTAAAATTAACATGGCACATTCTCTTATGCCAAAGAGTTGACGGGAAGCATTTTTCATATCAAGCTTGTACATATCCCCTTTCCTGGGAGATCGAAGAAGCACTAATTCCTAAGGAATTGTCATCCCAAGTTTGAGGATAATGCACTCATGTTCTGTGAAAAGCATGTGATGCTTTTAGTCACAGAATTAAGAAACAGTTAATAGTTGTGTTTAATCTATTTGACAAAGTTTAACATGTTAATTTTTAACTTACCATTGGATACACTTCCCCTGCTAGAAACGTATCCTCTAGTTTCACGTCCAAACTGAACCGGTCCTCCATCAAAATGTTGAAATTGTTGAAGAAGAGATTTGTTCTCTGTCATGTGCCTTAAGCATCCACTGTCCACAATCCATATATTTCCATTTTTGTCAAGTGGATGTCCCTACACATAAGGTGAAAAAGTTAGTTGCTATTGGAGACCTAAGCCTTATTGGTCTTGGGTTCTTCTAATATGGATGACAGAATTGAATCAAAATGTAGAAATAGGGGTTCAATTGTGGTTTTGGAAGAAGAGGTTGGGGCTGCAACATCTTCTTTGATCTTCCATTCCATCCTTTGATTCATCAGCAAACAAGAGCTTGATGAAGCTTGAGTAGCAGAGCTTTCTTTCGAAGTTTCTTTCTTTTCAGAAGAAGCTTTCAAAACTTTTTCTTTCGAAGCAGTATTCTCTTCAGAAGGTTTCAAAGGAATTGTCTTGTTCTTTGGAATTTTTTGTCTTTTCCTCTGAAGCTGTTTTTCCTTTAGAAGAATGATTTTCTTACAAAAGTAATTTGGCTTCGGAAGTAAGTTTTCCATTTCTCAACATTTGAACCAAGTGATAAGGTCCAAATGTGAAACCTTCCTTGACTTCTTCCTTCTTAACATTATTTGCATAATGTGTGCTTGCAGGATTGTAGTAACAATCTTTAGCCATGTGATTATGCAGACCACACATTATGCATGCAATGTTACTTTTCATGGGGTGTGATGACTATTGTTTCTTGCATTTTTCAGCAGTCTTCCCCTTCAGTTTCTGATCCTTCAGCTAGATAGGAGTGCTGGTACTGCATTTCATTCCTGGATCAGATCTTCTAACCACCTAGAATCCTGCTGAGATAAACACACCCTTTTTCTTTGGGTCTATGTTCAGCTTGGATTCAACTACTTTCTTGGTAGTTTTTCTAGTTGCCTTGGATTTGTTTCTTCTGGCTTTGGTGGTCAAGGGTTGTTCATTACAGGTGAAGATCGAGTTTTCTACCTGATCCTTTCATGTATTGGTTTCCATATTTGCATCATTCTTCCTCTCATAAGATAGGGGGTCAGTAGATGGAACCTCTTACTCTTCGATACCACATCTTGGTTGTCTTATAGACTCATAAGAATATGGTGGAGCAATTTCATTGGTTCCTAATGCTCCTTTGTTTTGATAACATAATTTTGAGTGGGAGGATGATGCAAGAATGGTTTGGAAGTTATGCTCTTCAATAGCATACTTCTTTGCTTTAACCTCAGCTATGACTAGCTGGGCTTGAGCCTCAGTTTACTTGGAAACTAAATCCTTGATTTGAGTCCTGTAATTGGTTTGTTCATGCTTTAAAGAGGACATAGTTCTTTCTAACTCTTTAATTTTTATTTTATAGTCAGATTCTGCCCTTTAAAATCAGATTTTAATATGTTTAAGGACTCAATATCAGATTTGATTTCCATGTTATAATTCTGATACAGTTTGACTTTAGCAATACAAGCTGGAGTGCAAAGATGTTCGTATACCTTGCTATCATTAGTTCCAGCCATACATGCTTGAGCAGGAGTCATTTCTTACACCATGAAGCTCCAGTCAAGTTCTTGAGCAACAGTAGCATTTTTTTGTTCAATTGAAGCAGCTTTATGTGTGGTCGAAGATTATGGAGGCTTGAGTGGCTCCTGGATTGGATTTTGGAGCTCTACATTCCCTTGCAAAATGACCAAGTTGATTATAGTTATAGCACTTGGCCTTGCTTTTGTCAAACCCGAATTTGCTGTTGGTTGGGTTTTGAGGAACTGCCTTCCAGTTCTTTTAAAGAACTTCTTTGCTCTATAAATCAGTAGAGCCATTTGTTGGACTATGTCCATGTATTCAACATCATCTGGGCTGAAGCATTCTAGATCTTCCAAGCAGAACTAAAAGTTACTAGAATGTTCATTTCCTGAAACAAAGGCACAATTGTCCGAGAAGGGACTTGATTGAGCCTGTTAAGACTTTTGTGTTTCAGGAAAAGTGATGTATGGATCAGAAGAACTTGGTTGCTGCTGGGAGTAAGTCAGGTACTATTGGGACTGGGGGTTTCTTGATCCTTCAGCAACAACTAGAGCATTGATAGTGGAAGGAGTAGAAATTCTGTTCATCTGATGGCCTTTCTGAGTCTCCATCTCTACACGGTATCCATCAAGAATACCGAATAGTTTAGTCATTGTGAGAGTGTTGAAGTTCTCTGTTCTCTTGATAGAGACACAGTAGAAAGTCCACTCTTGAGGAAGTGCACTCATGAAATTCCTTGTTAGGTCTCTCTTCTCAAGAGAAACTCCAACTGACTGAAGTGATGAGATAAGATCCATGTACCTAAAATATTATTGGCTAAGAGTCTCTCCAGTAATATAGGTAAAGTTTTCAAACTGCTGCTTCATGGAGTCTTTCTTTAAGTCATTAGAACCAGAGTACATCTGAGTCAAAGCATCAAAGAGTTCGTTGGCTGTCTTGAAATGCTCAAAGCCTACCATGATGGAGTTTGGTATGGCTGTAAGCAGTACAATCATGGCTTTGCTATCAATGTCCATCTTCTTGTAAACTTCATCTGAGTAATCTTCAACATCCTTTTCTATCACGGCACCTTTGCCATCAGGTGATGCCACCTTTGGCTTGTGAGGACCATTAATGATAGATCTCCACATTTGGCTCTCTTGATACTTGATGAAGCATTCAATCCGCATCTGCCAGGATCTGAAATTTTCAGGAGTGATGATAGGAGCTTTAGTCATCGTTCCGATTTCATATTCTGGTGATTTCTGGTTCGTGGCCATTTTGAGTGAGGTGAGTGTATGAATGAAAAGTAAAGATGATTTAGGATGGTAAGATCTCACAATCAAGAGTCTAGAAGCTCTAATACCAATTGTAGGATCATTACAAGTCACTCAACATAATGGTTCTCTCTTAAACTCACTTGGTTTCACTCAAACGATGAAGCAGAATCTTCTAAGAGTTGATAATAATATACTAAGCAAGACAGAAGAATAAGTTTTTCAAGATACTTGTAAATATTAATTCTCAACTCAAAGTTTACAAGACTCTTACAAGCATGCTCTTATGAGCTTACAATGAAAACTATATATACTACTATCTACAGCTGGTTATACATGGAAAACCAGCTGAAAAATACAACTAGACAAAATACTACGGATGCTAGAAGTATGTAAACTAAGATAAAATATTATCCTAGTATTAGGTAGTCATGACAAGCCCATGATTTACCTTTTGTCACTAACTAAGGTTGTTAACTGTACTAATCTATGATGGATGAGCAGTGGATAAAGTAAGGTCAAACATACCCGCATGGAGAAGTTCCATGCAGTCTGTCAGTGTAGCAGTTAACTGACAAACACCTTACTTTATCCACTCTTCACAGTTGTTACTTCCGAAGGTGAGTAAACTTCTGAAGACATAGTCTTCCGAAGCTACTTTGATTTCAAAAGGAATAACTCCTTAGAATCAGCTGCTTCCAGTCTTTATCTTCTTTATACTTCGGAAGAGTAAACTTAGTCTCGGAAGACTAAGTTTCTTTTCGGAAGTTCTTCTAATTTTGGCTTCGGAAGGTGGTGGACTTATCTTCGGAAATGCAGCTTTGTCTTCGGAAGTCCTTCATAAATTGTACCTAAATCAAGTTAAGTGTTTGTTTTTGTTGCACCAGCCTTATCAGACCCAACACTTTCCTTTTGTTGATTGATTCAATGATGAGGATCAGCTTCTGTAACTCCTCTGCAGTTTCTCCTTTGTCATCTAGAAATCTTACCCATGAATATCTTAAGTAGTCATCTGTAACAACCAAACAATAAGATTTCTTAGCTATAGACTTGAAACTGATAGGACCAAATAAGTCCGTATGTAACAATTCAAGGGGTTTTGAAATAGAATTTTCAGTTTTAAGCTTGTACCGCCTTTTGTGTTGTTTTCCTTTAGCACAAGCCATTCACTTTTCTACCACAGTAAAATCTTTAAATGGTAGCCCCCTGACTAGATTATTCTTAACCAACTCATTAGTGTTCTTAAACTTAACATATCCTAAACCAAGGTGCCACAGAAAGGATTCAGATGATGATGCTTTTGACAAAAGACAAGTCACAGTTGAGGTAGATTCTTGTGATCCCATATCTAATTGATAGGTATCATTCTTTCTTGGAGCTTGCATGATCACCAACTCTTCAGGGATAGTAAACTCTTGCTTAAGAAGCAAGCATTCATTTCACATGAATAACACCAGAATGTCTTCATCACAGATTTATGACACACTTAATAGATTGAATGCAAGCTCTGGAACATAGTTCACTTTTCTAGTGTTAATGAACCATTCGACACTTCTCCTTGACCAATCATCTTCCCTACTTTATTGTCTCCAACAATAGCAACATATCCTCTATTTATTACACGGTAATTAGTAAGAAAGTCCTTTAGCCCGGTCATATGCCTGGAGCATCCACTATTAACATGCCAAGAGCTTTTGATAGCTTTTCTAGAATGTCCCTGGCATTTGAGAAAGAATTAGTTAGGCTTTAAAATTAGGACCCAAGTTTTGACTAACCTAGGTCTTGGAACAGAAGATTGCTTACTAAAAACATCACTAACAAAATTCTTTATTCTATTCATAAAGGAATTACTATATACATTCCTATTATTTAACTCTGGGCAATGTTTAACTACATGATCATCCTTTCCGCATCTAAAACAGTGAAACTTTAAAACCTTCTTAGAACATCTTGAAATAGAAGGTTTGTCCATAGTAATTTCTTTTTCATAATCAAACATTTATGACTCAGAATTGTTGTAAGTATCATACATGGCCTTAGTTTTACCTTCTGTGACCTTTCTCTTATCAAAATTTTGATTTAATTTTGAAGAAGTGAGTCAAAATATTTAATTGATGATAGAAATGAACTACAAAATGCACGTAACCTCCTCCATGGTCCTCTATCAACGCCCCTCATCTCCAAGTACCTTTTATATCTCATTTGAATCTGCAAGAATTGATATTATAATTACATTAAAAAATCAAGTGACAAAAGTCTAGTTTAAAGAGTAATTATGTTGCACACATAGGGAACCATTGTTTTGAGGTGGATATAAGTAATGACTACCTTAAAGAAGGTATGTGATAATTTATGTTGGTCCATATGATCGACAATCAGTGCTAATGATTCAATAAACACAATTAAATCCCTTTGAAACACAAACACTAATGTATTGAATGAGAATGTTTCAAGGTTTTCCAAGGCAATAATCAAACAAACATAATAAGAAGGAGATAATGCTCAATAGATGATGATATTATGCTCTTAGGAAACAACAGCCGTCACAGATTCAAAGCACTCTCTATTAGGGTTTTTGCAATAATGATCCAAAGAGTTACAATTGCAAAAGAAACAAGACATTATATAAAGACCACAGTTTCGCCCGCAGTTTCGCCGTGGAAACTGTCTTGACCAATTAACTACTATTGCCCCGCGACATAACGATTTCACCAGGTACACTGACCATGGCTTGCTATGAGCTCAGTTTCACTAGTTTTGCCCAAACTATAAAAGACAAAATACATCATAATTCAAACTAACATCATTCCTAACAAAGACACAAATGACTTGGGTGAGTCCAACCTATCAAGATCATAAATACTCCACCTAGGTTGGACCTCACCCTGACATGGTCTTCCTATACAGCTCCGTCTTTGTCTTTATCCCTCCGACCTCTGATTGGTTTTTCGTTTTGCTCCTGTCACGGCCCATGCAAACTGTTTTGCCAAATCTTGATCATCCATGTTCAGGTCGTGTTCTCTTCTAACCTTTTTAGCAAGCTCTCTGATTTCTACACGTACACCCTGAGCTTTGTTGGCCACTATCATAAACAAACTTGCTTCCTTCCTAGTTTTATCTCCTACTCCAGCCTTGATATGTCACATAGTACCAACAGGTCTTCATCAGCAAACGAAAACACTTCAGTAGGATCGAATAATTGAATTTCTGCTCCGCCCTTAATCCTTATAACAGCTTCCCCCGTATTTTTGTTGTAGAACCATTTCTAAAATTATTGTAGTCTGGGAGGCTGTGGATTTGGAATTCTGATTCTATTCAATGTCTTTGGTGGCTTCAGCTTCAATACAATCTTTCCCTTACCAGTGGCCCAATCCAAGTCTTTCTTTGTTCTTCTTCTCTCCGTCTTCATATATCTAAAGGCTTCAAACATATCATCCAATCCATTCTTAATCTCTTTCTTAGTAACATCACCCTCTCACTCACATTGGCTTCTAGAAGAGGAATCTCTGCCAATCTTCTCAGATCCCACCTAGGTAAGGTTTTAAAGGCCTTCCTCTTTTTTAAATAGTAATTTTTTCCTCCTCGCCTCTTGATCTTGTACAAATTGAGATCAACATTGTAATTCTAACTGATGATTTTCTTATCCGACTCTTTCTTTGCTCGGCTCTTTTATATTTTGAAATAAAGGTGTTAACTCTTCAGGCTCTATTTCTTTGGCAAACCAATCCACCTGTTCAATCTCTACAACATCACCTTCAGCTGACCCTCTCTGAGCCACATAAGTTGTTGTTCGTTCATCAACCTTGTAGAATTCAGGCCAAGAACCATAATCAATTAACTGTTCATCTTATTCCTTATCATTTGGTTCATCTATCTGTTTGATTCTTTTTGAACCATTTCCTCGCCTGTGATATCATCCAAATCAATTCCTATATCATCATGTTCACCTTCATGAACAACCATTTTCGTTTCCTCTGAATCACTACCATCCTTTTCACCTTCATGTAACACCCAAGAATTTTTATAGACGAGAAAGAAATAATAAACATGAATAAAAAGGAGAAAATGCAGTTTAACCCAAGTTGAGGGGTTAAAAGTGTCAAAAGGACAAAAAAATAAAAAGTTGGTGCATAAAGGAGACATGGCCGCCTATATTCTCCTGCACACTTCATTTCATTCGATTTCAGAGAGAGAAAGAGTAGAGAATTCGGGTTTCTAGAGAGAAGAAGAAGAAGAATTCGAATTCAAGGTAAGAATTCTTTGTTTTGAGTTGTTCTTGGTCGGCCTATGCCTCGGTTATATGCTTATGTGTGTTCGGGTGTGTGTTTTCATGGGTTTTAGGTGCTGGACCTTCAAGTGGGTTCTTGGGTTTGAGGGAGTTGTGCTTGGGAACAGTCGAGGTGAGTTCTAGGACCCCTATTTTACTTGTTTTCAACTGATTTGGGGCTGGAACACATAGTAAACCTATTTTTGTATATGTGTGTGTTTAACCCATTTTGGTGTGATTGCGTGTGGTGCGTTTGGAGTTTGATTTTGGGCTTGTGTGTACTTGAATGGTGTCATAGTATGCATTCCTAAGTTTTAGGATGGTTGATTTGGGCTTAGAATGAGTTTGGGTGAGCTTGGAGGTCGAAAATGGTAGATTATGTTCGGGGTATAGCGATGTCCTGAACATTCAGCAGCTAAGTTTTTTGTTCATCCGCATTTCTTTTGTTCTTCCGCATTTGCTACAGTGTCATCCGCATTTGCTACAGTGTCATCCGCATTTGCTACAGTGTCATCCGCAT
>BJCO01188499.1:682-11251 GCA_018326465.1 Flaveria floridana | reverse complement strand
CATATAGAATTGTAACTTGTCCTTGAACTTTGTTGCTATGGATATTATACTAAATAACATATCTAACAAAGTAAATAAAAGATAGAACGTATAATCACCACATAAAACAAAGAATATATATTGGTTAGCATATGGATAGTTATTGGATTTTAGAAATTGAATGAACCAAACATGGAACGCCTTCTATTCATCTATTGTGAAAGCATATGTGTGTGTATGTGTATGTATTTGAGACAGTTTAACAAGGATTTAAATATTATAGGGACATCGTAAAATTCCTCATTCCCCTCTTTCGTTCCATTAAATCTTCTTAATTTTCTTTTCTAGATCGTTACATGTATTGCAAAAAAGCATATATTATTATTATTATTATTATATATCTCGAATGTCCATGTGGTTTTGTGTGTGTGTATGTGTATGTATTTGAGACAGTTTAACAAGGATTTAAATTATTCATTTATTTATTATTAAAAAATAAATAAAATGATATAATCATTAAAAGAAAAGATATACTTATAATTAATTAACTTCCATACTTTCAATCCGTTTTTTTCCTAATAACAATTCATGTTTAAATCAAATAATTACAGTTAATGTACACAAGTAACGCAACTATAGATGTTTACAAAAATACTTTTAGTTTGGATTTACACTTTACAAGTTATAACACCTCTCCCTACTTCTCCCAAACCCTAATTAGAGTAAATATAACTAAATTTCATATAAAATCAAACTACATTCAATTCACTATCCTAAATTTCACATGAAATCCAGCCAAAATTGAGACAAATAAAAGTTAATGTTACACACGAACCAAAATATAAGAAAATAAAACCAAAAAATTACCTTCAAAAACAGATCTAGCGGCGACAGAAGTAGCAACACCGGCGACGATCGCGAGGCAGCAGCTGAAGGGGGCCGGTGAAGGGTGGTCAGCGATGGATAGTAGCAGATCGACCGAGAGCAAGGTGCAAATTGTCGACGGGAGCAGATCGACCGAGAGCAGATCGGCGGGGATGAGATCGGAGAGCAGGCCGGGAGGAAATGTCGACGCCGGCGAGGTCGGGGTGGTCGGCCGGCGAGTGGTGGCGGGTTGGCGACGAAGGTGCAGGCGGTTGGAGGTGAAAATCGTGGAGCCAAGGTGCAAATTGTCGGTCGATGGAGAGGGGGCCGACGGGAGCAAATGCCGACGCCGGAGAGGTCGGGGTGGTCGGCCGGCGAGTGGTGGCGGGTCGGCGACGAAGGTGCAGCGGATTGGGAGGTGAAAATCGTGGAGGGAGACAATGAAATGGCGCCCTTATTGCCGCGATCTGCTATAAGGTGAAAAGAGCATTAGCGGCGACGCGTCGCCGCTAAAGGCGTCGCCGCTAATGCTTTTTGTACGGGTTAATTTTAGCCATCAGATCTGCAGTTGATCGACGTCCATAATTTTTTTGAGAAGTAGTCGCCGCTAAAAGCTTGTGTCGCCACTAAAAGTGGCGCCACTAATAATAAGGTTTCTTGTAGTGCACACACAAGTATTCATGAACATTAATGAATACAAACGAAATTTCTTAAAACAAACAAATACAAACCATTATATATTGATTTTATAATTAAAATAACAAAGATTATCTAATATTCACGAAATATAAATAAGTACTTAACATAATTGTCTCACACATGACTTTTAAATAAAAGAACACAAACGAATATTAACGAACACATTATCAAACGTTCACGAACATAAATTAACGAACACAACATTTGTTCATGTTCATTCGTTTAATTAAACAAACATAATTTTCTTGTTCAAGTAAATAAATGAACATAACGACTCCTCCCCCCCGCTCCCCCGTGAATGGTTCACGAATTGTTCGTTGAATGCTTGATTCGTTTACAGCCCTACTCACATAGCCAACTAACTTCAGTTGCCATTTGATTTTAAATCATTTTCATTTTTAAGTTTGTACAATTTATGAATCAAAATTAAATTAACATTTGATATTAAGGATGTGTGACATTTTATACTAAAAAATACATTAACTCAATATTCATGAACTGTTGGGTGAAAAATTCATTTATGTTTATTCATTTAATAAATAAACAATCACGAACAAAAAGTGTTGTTCTTTTAATTAAACGAATAAATATGAACACATATTTTATGCGTTCATTTACGTTCGTGAACATTCATGAATGTTTGTTTATTTACGTTTATTCATTTTTGTTCATTTATTAACATATGTTAATATATTATATATATATAAAGGTTATTATATGTTAATATTTAAACTCATAGGTGTATTATGTTAAATCTAAGAACCTTAAAGTTGAGAGGGATTTCAATTTCTACAATACGTTTATGTTTGTTCAATTATAATTGTTTGTGTATGTGAACTATTTATTATCAATGAACATAAATGAACAAGAACATTTCTGTTTTCTTAACGAACGAAAATCACAAAAAAGGTGTTAAGTTATATGTTTGTGTTCATGGTCATGTTCTGGTTAATGTTAAATGAACGAACACAAAAAACATTCCGATGTTCCTATTCATTTGACTATGTGGATTAACAATTATACAAGTATTTGTTGACTATTTTTAAATAGAAGATAAAGTCTAGAGTGGAAATTCATGGTTAAGAGGACGTATATTAGAAAATAGTGAGTTTAGGGGAGGTAGTTTGATTCCAATTAATCAAAACCATGTAGTTTTGATGTCACCTTATACAAAATGACACACTTTACTAATGTTTCGAATTCATATCTAAGCTTACATGTTTTGCAGTCTCATATTCACTTTTTCAATATATAAAATGACATGATATGTCGTTACACTTCAAAATGTCAATTTTTGGAAATTTTACATGCTCACTGATCGTCGTTTGTATCAATCCTCATCTATTTCCACTTTTCACTATAGTGCTGCATACACTAGGGGCTATTATGTCATTTTAAGTCCCAGGATAGAAATAAAATAAAAATAATATATATGTGAGTTGGACCTGCCAATAATCAAACCTTAATCCACATACATTTTATAGATCATATACCACAACACCTAGCCACCAGCCTGTCGCGGCGCACGCATGCTTAAACCCACACCCACCACCGTAAACGACCGAAATTCTCTCTAATTCTCTTAATTAGGATTTATTATTAATTCACAAAGGCATTATAAATGAGAATTGATGCTAATATGATCAAACCAGATAAATCTAAACAAAATATAACAAAACAATACAAGCATGCGCAAGTAATATGTTATGCTCATTTCCTTTCATAAACATTCTTGTTATGGTGAATATTGGGAAATGACAAAATGAAGAAGCGCACAAAAATACATAAAATCACATATTTATACATAATTTCTTGCAAAATAGAAAGTTTTCGCATCACAAGCATCAACTCCAAAGTTCTCGCAAATCTTTATTACTTGATCAAATTTTGCGCAAAACTTCTAAGTTCTCGCATTTAGAGAAGTTTCGTAAAACATAAATTCTTTGATTTCCCGAGCCTTTATTCGTGAACTCTATAGTCACAGTTTGTCGGCCGCCACCACCCTTTGTTGATCACCATCGTCGTTTTTTATTTTAGTGGTTTTAAGAATGTTGGAATTTCAAGCCATCATGACTCCATTCTTAAAGTCATCATCAACAGATCTAAGGTTCCAATCTAGGGTTTCTACAAAAAAAAGACATAGAGAAAGATGATTATCCTTAGAGCATTCACAAACCATGCCTTATAATTATGTGAGTGTAAGTCCTTAAATTATATGGGATAGTTTTGAGTGGTTGTGAGTGTAGGAGAGAGAAAATGTTACTGTTTATTTGTAAATTTAAGAATTCACTGTTCAAGCCTTATAAATTTTTTAATATTTTTGAAAGTGGTTGTGAGTGAAGGAGAGAGAAAAAGTAATGAAAAAGGTAAAAAAATATATTATTTAATTGAAAGAAGAGTGAAGAAGTAGTGATTTTTAGTATAATTATATAGATAAAGATAAGGAATAGGATGTGAATGCTCTTACTGATGAAGGGTAGGGGGCTCATGACTTCCCTATCTAAGAGGGTAGTGATGGTGACGATTAGATTTTCATAGCAACAGTAGGAATAACGAGGTGCTAAAAAAAGGAAGATAAATTATGTGTGTTGATTCATATAGATTTTTAATAAGGATTTTGTATACAATTGAGTTTTCATTTAAGATACGTTTAGCATATTTCGACTAACTACACACATAATAACACATAATAGACAAGTGCACCTATCACATAGTAGTGTATACTTAGGTAAGGACTGAGTATCGACCGTGAACACAATGGCTCCGAATACTAAATCGTAATCACTATCTAACCAATCAACAGAGTTTGAATTTTTGAATATCAGAATTAACTAAAATAATTAGTAACCTAAAGTAATAAAGAAAGTACATAAAGATGAAGATACATAATCAATAAAATATACCACTTAGACTTCAACTCCACGTAGCATAGTAATAACACTTAACACAAACTCAAGGTGGGATCATTTTACCCATGATATATGAAAGTAGCCTAAACCCCCTTCCAGAATGTCCAGACATATAACTCCTCGAAAAACTAGAATGATAAACACACAATAGCTATCTAATGTTATGTAATGAGAAACGAATGATACAATTATGTTAATATGAAAGATGAGTTAAACTTCCATCCAGGTTATCTAACTCCACAAATCATTGAAAACTTAACATGATAAACAAATGACAGCCACCTAAACATACGTAAAATAGAAAAAATTATAAATACCTCTTAATTTATTAACATCATAACACGATTACAAAACCATTTCAGATCTAACTAGAAGAAAGATTCATGATCTATACCATGTTTTTGTCAAACATAGACATAAGAATGCACATTTATCCAATGTTACTAAACATTCAACCTTCGTTCACCATTTCTAGTTGAATGTCACAATTACACACAAAATAATGTAATCACACGCATAAGTGTGGTAATGATAGGTGATTTTCCAACTTAACATGCTTACAACACCCACAAGGTTGAATATTTTATCAAACTAGAACTAACACATATAATCATAAAAAATGATTATGTTTCATCATGACATCAACATAAACAACAACATGGATCATGTACCAGTGTTAAGACATGCTAAGCTTTATCTAATCCAACTAATAAAAGATTTTAGCCCATTACGCTTACATAAATCACACCAAAACTCAATAGAAGAACTCATAGTAGATCTAGAGGAATACAAACCAAATTGAAAGGAAATTGGTTGGGTGATGTATTTTCTCATAATCACTAAGAAACTTGACAAAACTAGTATTTTTTAAAAAGTTGGATATGTTCTAAATGATGGATAATTGGTATAAAACCCATAACTGGGCCGCACACAGTTATGTTAGAATTTTTTGTCACGAGCTTCTTCAAATCTTGAGTGTTTTTTCACAAAAAATCACAAAGCCCCACTAGGCACTACAATATTTAATTAAAGAAAAATAAGTGTCTATTTAAATGAGTTTATAACAAAAAAAAGTCATTCAAAATACGGAGAAATATTTATTTTTAACATGTATTATTATTAATATATCAAATATCCCCCCACTTAAACTTTGTTTGTACATAAAAACCCCATTGTCATAAAGAAAGATGAGGTGCTATTCATAATTTAGTGAGAAATCCAAACACATAAAAGATTGTCAATCAATTTAACAATAAAAGGGGGAAACAAAACGTGTTAAGCATGTTTTTTTTTATTTTTAATATTTGGCAACAACCACTTAAATTTAAAATGTATATTAATTTTCTTTCATGTTGTAAGGCCCCGTTCCCGAGACGATTGCAGTTAGACAATCATCGTATTATTACGTAAAACAATACATAATTCATAAAATAAGCTGTGGAAGTAAGTTAACAAAAACCATTCATTTCATTGACATTACTGTTGCTAACTAATACAACACTATTTATAAGTTACAAAAACATCTATTAAATTGCATTACAAAACAACAATAATATTATGCGTGAGTGGATGTCAGTTTTGTCCTGCCGAGTAACCTTTACTGCGTGTCATCTTCAGCAATAATTACATGCCAACTGAAAATGTATAAAAGTCAACGTTGCTGAGTGAGTTTTAGTTTTATAAGTACTAAAATACCTTATGTGTCTTATATACAAAAATATACTTCTTAAATAAAATACTTTACTTTCGTATGCGAGCACACATCATACATATATGCAAACAATATTCATTGTTCATTTCTTTCTTTCGTACTTTCATTATTATCATTCATCATCATATACATACTTTTGTTCCATTCCTTTCATTAACGTTCACATTCATATACATACTTTTATTTCGTACTTTTTACTATCTTTTACTTTCATTCACATACTTTCGTTCGTACTTTTTACTATTTTTTACTTTCATTCACATACTTTTGTTCGTACTTTTCATCATGTTATACTTTCATTCACATACTTTCGTTCATACTTTTCACTATCTTTTACTTTCATTCATATACTTTTGTTCATACTTTTCATCATCTTTTACTTTCATATGGATCGATGAGCAATACCCCGAACATTGTGCACAAAACTGATGTTGGGCCTGAGGTCTACAAATAGACTCTGAAAATTATGCACAAAGCAGACACAGTCACCTAAGGCATTTCATATCTCCCTTTTATCCGGACCAATGTGCAATACCCCGAATATTACGCACGAAGCTGATGCTGGGCCTAAGGTCTACAAATAGACCCCGAACATTGTGCAAGAACCTAACCCAGTCACCTAGGGTATGCCAAAGGGTCCTGTCAATCTCAATGATTGACCCTGTATGCATCATTCGGGATATTTAAACCGTACACAGTTGAGCTAACGACAACATGATTGTGCACCTCCTTTCTTTTTGCTTGCAAGGCATACTTTCGTTCATTACGTTCCACTTTTCATCTTTGTTATCTTTCACCTCATTACGTTATACTTTATGTTCATTCGTACATACATCATATTACGTAAAGTCATAACATAATACATAACGTATTTAATATAATATATATATGTTTTGAGAACCATTAAAAGATAACACATCATTCATATATGCATATCATAACATTCATCACATCATCATACATACTTTAACCATAGACTATCACTTCACATTAGTGTCTATTTCAATCACATGTCTCTTAAAACCCCTTAGAGAGTTCTAAGTTCAAAATGGGCGCATGGGACATTTCGGGCGCATGGGACATTTCAGGCGCATGAGCCTAAAATTTTCTAAGTAAAAACAGTCTAGGCACTTTGGCACTATGCAGACGCAAGAGGCCTGTTTGGGCACATTACCACTATGCGAGCACATGAGCCTCACTTAGGCGTTTCAACACTTAGGCGCATGAGCCACTTCGGGTGCATGGGCACTATTTGGGCGCATGGAGTACACTTAGGCGTCTGAGCCTAATACTTAGGCGCATGAACTACTGTTTAGGCGCATGAGCTTACACTTAAAGGTTCTAAGGAAATATTTAGGCGCATGAGGTATTGTTCTGGTGCATGACTATCACTTAGGCGTATAAGCAGATTATTTAGGTCCATGAGGGTACCGTTTGGGCGTATGAGGTTTACTTAGCCATTCCAAGCCAATATTGTAGGCGTAAGAGCCCTATTTGTGCGCATGACCACCTATATAACATGTTCCTAAATTATATTCAGTCTCATTCATCATCCCAACATGTTCTTAACTTTTTTTCCCTTCTAAACATCAACATAATATAGACAACCGTAAAAAATTAACACACATACACATATACATACGGGTACCACACATAAAAATTTTAACAACATTTTACATGTATTTTTAGCCCTAAAAAGTTTAAAAATATGTAAAACCGGGGTCTAGAAACTCACCTTTACTGCTTCCAAGCTCAACTCTTTCAAATTTGAGTAAACTTGATGTTTCTAACACCTAGACACCAATAACACATAACCCGAACACACATAAACACATAGAAACATGTAAAACTCGGTTGCATGGTTGAAAACCCATTCTAACCGAACCAACTATACAAGAAAACTCACCTTAGGCCAAGAACAACTTCTTTCTCTCTCTAAAATTGATGAAAACTCTGCTCTTCTTTTTCTCTTCTTTTGGTCGACAAAAAGCAGAAGTTGGTACCTATATGGGCGGCCATACTCAAAATATTATTAAAATATTTGAGTTTTGTCCTTTTTGCACTTTAGCCCCTCCATTTATGCTTCTTTTCTTTTCTTGCAAGATACTTTTCTTTTCCTGCAAGATACTTTTCTTTTCCTTTTCTTATTTCTTTTCTTTCTTTTATTTTGATAAAATTTCGGGCGTTACACATGCATAGGCTTTGACCTCTCGTAAAACTTCATTCATCACTCGATTATTTGTGTATGTGAAAGTAGGAGTGATCATTTAAAGCCAATCAGTAAAGCAATATAATCATAAGTTTGCAAAGGAGTCAAATCTTCACCAAATAACATAGAAAAATATACATGTCACGAGGACAGAGTTGTAACAAACTTAGGATAAATGTGTAGTGGCTAAAAGGTAAAATCCAGAATCATTATACGTTAATGATATAATAATATAATTAATAAACAAGAAAATTAAAAACTAATCAAATCATTTGAAAAATGAGCTCACACTTTATTTCCAAAGCATATAATTACTCACCTTTGGTCATTGCTTTCTAATACAAATTGACGCTATTAACAAACTATTATTTCTTTTCTTTTTTTTTTCTTAATCTTTTTAGTTATCATTCTTTCTTTGTTTTTTATAATGGCACATAAATCAAAATAACCATTCTATAACAACATAACTAAATATCACATATTAAAAAAACTAACAAAAACTAGAATAATACATAGGATATGTGGTTACCCATCTAACTTGTGACAAAAGCAAATGTTATGTAATATTTAGTTGTTCACATACCTTGGTTGTTCACATACCTTGGTTGTTCCATATCCTATACGATGTATCATAAAAGATCAATCAAAATAATGGTCAAGATATATGTTGGATCTATTGAGGCTGGTGCAACCAAAACAACACTTAGAAGAAATCTGTACAACTAAGAGAAGTCTTCCGAATGCAATGCTGCAACTTCCAAAGCTTACAAGATGATCTTCCAAAGAACTTCCGAAGGATGAACTCAGTATTCTGAGACTTAGAAGATCTCCTTCCGAAGTAAATACTTAGAAGATTAAAGACAAAGTCTTCCGAAGACAAAGCTTTGGAAGAAGCTGTGTCTTCCGAAGTATAAATGGTTTGAAATAACTTATTCTTCCGAAGCCATTTTACCTTCGGAAGAATGATAGTATGAAGCAGTGGACAAAGCATGGTCGGACTGACACTTCAAGATGCTTTCCACGTTCATATGGTTGACCTTACTTTTGTCCACTGTTCACCATTCCTTAGTTGGTCAACCGTTAGCTGGTGACCAAAAGGTAAGTTATGGACTTGTCATAACTATCTTATCTTAGATAATACTTTATCTAAGATATCTTACATCTAGCAACGTAGTATTTGTTTAGTTGGGACTAGCATGTAATCTACGTATAACAAGCTGTAAATAGTAGTATATATAGTCGCTCATTGTAACTTAGTAACCATGATTCTACATGAGTCTTGTAATACTTAGTTGAGAGATAATATGTACAAGTATCTTGAAAACCATTTCTTGTGTTCTTTACTTATTATATTATTATAAACTGAGTCCTTGATTATGCATTCATTAAACGAGTGATACTTATCCAGTTTGTGAGAAACAGTAAGTGTTGAGAGACTTATATTGATCCTACAATTGGGATCAGAGCATCTAGGCTCTTGATTGTTAGATCTAACCATCCCAAATCACCCTTGTTTCTTCAAACTCACTCACTCAACCAAAATGGCCCTTAACCAGAAGTCTGCTGAACCAGAGATGGGAACCATAACCAAAGCTCCATTATCACTCCTGATAACTTCAGGTGCTGGTGTCCACGTATTGAAGGCTTTATCAAGTAACAAGACTCCCGTATGTGGAAGTCTATTACTCATGGACCATACATACCAAAAGTGGCCTCATCAACTAGAGATGGTGCTATGACTAAAAAGGAAGTCAAAGATTACTCTGATGAAGACTACAAGAAGATGGACATTGATAGCAAAGCTATGACTGTCTTGCTCACTGTCATACCAAACTCCATTATGACAGGCTTTGAGCATTGCACAACAACCAAAGAACTTTTTGATTCTTTGAAACTGATGTACTCTAGTTCCTCAGAATCTAAAGAATCCAAGAAGGATGCTCTGAAGCAACAGTTTAAGAACTTCACCTATACTGGTGGCGAAACCTTGAGCCAACGATACTTCAAATATATGGACTGATAACATTTCTGCAGTCCATGAGTGTGACTCTTGAAAAGAGAGACATAGTAAGGAAATTCATGAGTGCTCTACCTCATTAATGTACTTTTGTCACACCCTCAAAATCCACATGCGGAGTTCTACCGCGAGGCGTGTGAACAAACCAGGATCACAGTCAATAGTTACTCGGAACGACTCT
>BJCO01185337.1:1205-27006 GCA_018326465.1 Flaveria floridana | reverse complement strand
TCAGTCGCACGATTGAACCAGGAGACTGGATCAGTCGTAAGACTAGAGCATGAGATTGAACCAGTCGTACGACTGAAGGCTCAGTCGTGCGTATGGATCAAACGCATAGCTCAATCGCACGACTGAACCATGCGAATGGTTCAGTCGCACGAATGAGAAACCCTTACCTATAAATACCACTTAATTCGTGGAAAAACGTAACACTTCGAATACTTGCAACCCTAGTCGACCCAGAATGCCTTGTTCGTCAATTCCAAGTTCATAGAACATCTGAGATCGATCCTAATTCATTCTTAACGTTTTCTAATTGTTAGGTTTGATCTTGATTACGTTCTCCCTGATTGGATCACCAATCAAATAGGATTCCGCACTATTTGATCTGGTACAACGAAGAATCAGTTAGTACTCCGTACGTACACGGTCCTAACAGTAACATGTACTATCATAAAAAGGTAAACAGTAGAATAAAGTATGGTCAACAACATGGCTCTTTAGGAAGATGTCATGATGTATCAGAGGTCTGCAGCGGATTGTCAGAGACCATACTTATGTCTACTGGTCATAGCAATGTCTTCCGAAGGTTAAATTTGTTTCGGAAGAATAACTTCTTCCGAAGCCACTTATACTTCGGAAGACTGCTTCTTCCGAGGCTAGGAGTCTTCTTTGTCTTTGGTAGTTGTCTTCAGCTCTTGTCTTCAGACTTTGTCTTCGGAAGTAGTCTTCAGCTCTTGTCTTCAGACTTTGTCTTTGGAAGTAGTCTTCAGACTTTGTCTTCGGAAGTAGTCTTCGTCTCTTGTCTTCAGACTTTGTCTTTGGAAGTAGTCTTCAGCTCTTGTCTTCAGACTTTGTCTTCAGCTGTTGTCTTCAGACTTTATCTTCAGCTGTTGTCTTCAGACTTTGTCTTTAACTGTTGTCTTCAGCTGTTGACTTCAGTTGTTGTCTTCAGCTCTTGTCTTCAGCTGTTGTCTTCAGCTGTTGACTTCCGCTGTTATCTTCAGCTTTTAGCTTCAGCTGTTGACTTTGGAAGAACCCTTCAGACTTTGGAAGTTCTCATACTTAGCTTTGGAAGCCTTTGAATGTAGCACCAAAATTGACTATGTGTAGTGGTTTTGGTTGCAGCAGCCTTATAATGACCCAACACTCTGTCCTTTTTAAAACATAAACACTAAAAATACAGGGCTTAAATAAAAGACTGTCTCCAAGTTGACAGAGGCTCAAACCCAGCTAGTAATAGCTGAGGCTAAAGCAAGGAAGTATGTTATTCAAGAGCATAACTTCAACAGCATACTTGCATCATCCTCCCATTCAAAAGTGTGCTATCAAAGCAAGAGTGTGTCGGAAACTAATGAAACTGCTCCAGCATACTCTTATGTGTCTATAAGACAACCAAGATGTGGTACTGATAAGCAAAAGGTTCCAACTGCTGACCCACCACACAATGAGTAGAAGAATGATGTAATAATGGTGACCACCATAGTGAAGGATAAGGTAGAAAATCTCATCCACACAGCTAATGATGAACCTCTGACCACCAAAGATAGAAAGAATAAGATCCGTGCAACAAGAAAAACTGCCAAGAAGGTGGCTAAGACTAAACTAAAAATAGAGCTAAGGAAAAAGGGTGTATTCATCTCAGCTGTATTCCAAGTGGCTGGAAACTCTAATTTAGGAAAGAAGTGTAGTACCAGGACTCCTAGCCAGCTGAAGAATCAGAAGTCAAAAGGGAAGGCTTTTGAGGAAGACAATAAGTGCAAGAAACAATAGCCCACATTACCTATCAAAGCTAACATTGAATGCATAATCTGTGGGTTGCATAACCACATGGCTAAAGATTTTTACTACAATCTAGCAAACACACATTATGCAAACAATGTTAATAAGAAGGAGTCAGGGAAGGTTTCATATTCGGACCCGATCATATGGTTTAAGTGTTGAAGAAAGGAAAGCTTGTTTCCTAAGCCAAATTGCTTTCGAAAGAAACCCATTCTTCCGAAAGGAAAATAACTTCAGAAAACAAGCCCAAGAATAAGCAAAGGAATAAAAGGAATCCTTTGAAATCTTCCAAGAAAAAGACCGCTTCGAAAGAAAAGGTGGTGATAACTTCTTCCGAGAACAAAGAAGCCTTAGAAGCAAGTTCTGCAGCTCAAGCCTCTTCAGGCTCATCTAAACTGGTCAACCATAGGATGGAATAGAGGATCAGACAAGATATTACAGCCCAAGCCTCTTCTTCACAAACCATAATTGAACCCCCATGCATACATTTTGGTTCAATTATGTCATCTACATTCGAAGAGGCCAAGACCAATAAGGCCTAGGTTCCAAAATCATTTCACGTTTTATGCAGGGACATCCATATGACAAGAATGGAAACATTTGGATTGTGGATAGTAGATGCTCCAAGCACATGACAGGGAACAGATCTCTCCTACAACAATTTCAATATTTTGATGGAGGTGTTGTTCAATTTGGAGGTGAAGCCAGAGGATAAATTTCCGGTATAGGTAGGGTATCCAATGGTAAGTTAAAAGTGGACAAAGTACACTTTATCAAACAACTTGAACACAACCTCTTGGGTGTTTCTCAGTTCTGTGATCAAAAACACAAAATGCTTTTCACAGAGCATGAGTGCATTATGCTCAAACCCGGGATGAAAATTCATCAGGAATTGGTGCCTCTTAGATCTCCTATGAGATGGAATATGTATAAGCTGGATATGAATAATTCTTCCCCACAGGGTGAAGTATCATGCTTTCTTGCCAAGGATAATAGTGATGAGCCAACTCTTTGTCATAAAAATGTGTCATATTAATTATAAAACCATGAATAAGCTTCTTAAAAATAACTTGGTACATGGTGTGCCCAAAAAGGAGTTTTTCTGTAAAGACAATTGTGTTGTTTGTCTAAAAGGGAAGCAACATAAGGCATCCCACACATTCAAAGAAGTTCATTCCATTACTACTCCTTTACACTTATTGCACATGAATCTATTTGGTCCCACAAGTATAATGAGCATTGGAAGGAAATTATATTTCCTTATATTTCCTTATGATAGTTAATTATTTTGCAAGATTCACAGGGGTATTCTTTTTAAGAACTAAGGATGAAACTGCTGAAACATTAAAATCTTTTATTCTTAAAACAGAAAATCAAATTGATCATAATGTTAAAATAATTAGAAGTCATCAAGGGATTGAGTTTAAGAATCTAGTTCTTAACTCATTCTATAGCTCAAAAGGGATTACCAGATAGTACAGTGCTCCTAGAACTCCTCAATAGAATGGTGTTGTTGAGAGGAGGAACAAGACAATTATTAAGGCTACAACAACCATGTTAGCTGATTCAAAACTGCCTCTAACTTTCTAGGTTGAGGCACTCAGCAATGCATGTTATGTGTAGAACATGGTTTTTATTGTTAAGCCCTAAGGAAAAACCCCTTATGAGCTATAGAACCATAGGCCCCCATTCAATGGCTTTCTAAGGTCCTTTGGCAGCAGGTGTACAATACTTAACACAAAGGACAATTTAGAAAAATTTGCTAAAAAGTCGAATGAGCTATCTTTGTTGGGTATTCCTCCAGCTCTATAGCCTATAGAGTATACAATATTAAGAATCAACAATTTGAGGAATCATCCAACATTGTTGTAAATAAGCACACTTATTGTGTTAAGAGGAATGGCCCTTACCATATCTTTGACTTAGAATTGTTTCCTAACTATTCTAAACCATATTATGAGAATGTTTCAGCTGATACAGGAACTCAAAGTGACTCCTCTGATGATCAGCTATTTGAGTTACCCAGACCTATTCCAATTTATCCAAGAGGACATGAAGAGCAAGGTCCCACTACCGCAAGTCCTGAAAGCTTGAATATCACAAGAAATAGTGGAGCTTCAATAAGTTGTCAGTCAGTTAAGCCTCAAAATTCATCAGCTGACAACTCTAACTCTCAATACCAAGCTGATGAACATAGTAATCTGGAGGAACAGGCAACTGTTTATACTGCTTCATAACAAAACACCATTGATGTTGTCACTCATTTATTCAATCAGTCCATATTGAATTTGTGAGACATCAGCTGGAACCAATGTTCACAATCCTAAGCAAAACTTTTCAAACATGGATGTATCTAACTAGATGTGATTCTCAGGCTCAGGATACATAACACTCACCCAGCTGAGAACATCATTGAGGATATCTCAGAAGGTGTGAGAACTAGAAGACAGACTCATAATGGTAATGTTTGCTTGTACTCATGCTTTCTCTCCCTATTAGAACCTAAGAAGGTGGAAGAAGCTCTCAAGGACAATAATTGGGTTGAAGCTATGTAAGAAGATTTGCTTCAATTCAAGAAACAAAAGGTGTGGAACCTACGTCCATTGACACCTGGTTATGTCCCTATTAGCATGAAGTGGGTGTTCATAAATAAAAAAGATGATAGAGGTTTGATCATCAAGAACAAGGCCAGACTTGTAGTTCAAGGATACACACTAGAGGAAGGGATAGATTACACTAAAGACTTTGCACCTGTTGCAAGAGTTGAGGCTGTGAGAATCTTCCTAGCTTTTACAGTATCCAAGAACTTCACAGTCCATCAACTTGATATCAAATGAGCATTTTTGTATGGGGATATCGACAAAGAAATCTATATGTGTCAGCCATTTGGATTTGAAGACCCACAACACCTTAATTTTGTATGCAAACTAGATAAACCTCTTTATGGGCTGCATTAAGCACCTAGGCTGTGGTATGAGACACTGTCTCAATTTCTCCTGAAGAATGACTACACTAGAGGCACCATACATAAGACATTGTTCATAAAGAAGTCTTGGGAGGATATGTTGCTAGTACAAGTCTATGTTGATGACATCAAATTTGGTTCTTCAAATGAGAAGATATGTAAAGACTTTGAAAGCATCATTAAAAGGAAGTTTAAGATGAGTTCCATGGGAAAGATGGATTTCATCCTTGGATTTCAAGTGAAGCAGATGAAAGAAGGGATATTCATCAATCAGTCTAAGTATGTTAATGACATCTTTGAAAGATTTGAGATGAAAGATTGTAAGCCAGCCAAGACACCTATACAAAGAAATCACAATCTTTGTCCTGATTCTGAAGGGGAAGATACTGATCAGCATCAGTACAGGAACATGCATCTGTGCAAGATATCAGGCTGCTCCCAAGGTGTCTCACCTAATTGCTGTCAAGAGAATCTTTAGATACCTTAAAGGGGCTCCCAAACTAGGCCTTTCGTATTTTAAGAACAAGGATTCCAACCTTTAAGGATACACCGACAATGATTATGGTGGCTGCAATATTAACAAGAAATCCATATCAGGAGGATGTTAAATTCTTGGTGGAAGGATCATCTCTTCGTAATGCAAGAAGTAATCATGTGTCTCTACATCAACTGCTAAAGCTAAATCCATTGTTACTGTAAGCTGCTATGCTCAACTGCTATGGATTCAGAATCAGATGTTAGACTATGGTTTCAAATTCATGGAGACTCCTATCCACATAGACAGCAAGGGTGCTATTTCTATCACTGAAATCCAGTCAAGCACTTCAAGACAAAATGTATTGCATCGGGTATCATTTTTATTCGAGATATAAATGAAAAAAACTTGATCAAACTAGTCAAAGTTGATTTAAATGAACAATATGCTAATTTGTTCATCGAAGCCTTTGATGAACAAAGATTTAAGTATTTAATCACGACTAGTGGGATGATTAACATTGACTAGTCAATCTCTTTTGAAATACTTGTGAAAATATGTCTTATCTAAATTGTCTATTTACAATCTAAGCCCTGTTACAAAAGGTTTTCTCCAAAATTTTTGAAGTATAGATTCTTTCAAAGAGAAATTTACCCTGAGAAGAGATCTTTATTCATCTTCCGAAGGCAAATTCCTCTGCATAAGTATTCTCTTTCGAAGAGTTTTCGCCTCGAAATATTATATGATCGAAGATCAAATTTCCTTTCGAAGGCTACTAACTTCTTCTCTCGGAAGAACAGTTTACTCTTGGAAGCAAATCTGTCTTCAAGACATACTTTGCTTCGGATAAAAAAGTGGCTTTGGAAGACAATCAGGAAAGAGAAACACAAGTGTTCTCTCGAAAGCAATTTTACTCTCAGAAGAGAACTTTACTATGAAGGAAAAGCCTTGGTCCCCACTCTACAAAAAGTAAGATTTTGTTGATAATTGTCGTAATATTTTAAAAGGTCTTTCTTACCGCCCCTGTCAAATCAGAACCCAAAACGTCCTTTCACCTTATCGGTTTGGCTTTTTAACCACCATTTAAATATTTCTGACTTTCTTTCTCTACTTTCTATACCACTATAAAAGCCCTAAAATTTCCATTGTCTTCTTCACTCACTCTGAAATTACTTCTCTCAATATCCTTCAAACAGTTACCACTCTCACAAATCAATGGCCTTGAATCCCCAGCACAACCAGGTCGCAATCCTTGACTCTTCCAAGGATGTCGATTTTGCCCCCATCATCCAATTCCAAACCCAATCTGCATACTTCACTGCTCTAGCCGTTAACCCTACCATCTACTCGATCCATATGGCCGAATTCTGGGCCAATGGTCATAACGACGCACGCAACGGTCAAAGGGTTATCCGGTCTAGAATATGCGGACAAGAGATTACTATCAGTGAAACCACCAACAGGGAGCATTTGGAGCTTTATGATGAAGGTGCCCCTACTGAGGTCCCCAAACTTGATTTAAAAGACACCTATACCCTAATGGGATATGGAGGAGACGTAAGCAAGTCTACAGTGTACAAGTTTAACTTCTCCTACAACTAGAAGTTCTTGCTGCATGTTATCCAACATAACTTGTCCAACAAGTCAGGGGGTTGGGATCAACTTCCGTATGATCTGGGCTGCCTAGTCCACGGGTTGGTAAAGGGCCTCAGAATCAACTACTCTCCATTTGTGCTAAATAACCTGAGAGGTAATCTCGTTAGGAATACATTTTATTGTAACCTAGGTATATCCAGCACATAATCAATTATGAGTTGGATCAGGATAAGCTAGAATATACATATGTTCTAGTGGTTCCCCAAATGAGGCCGGGTATCCTCAAGATGCTGAAGAAGATATCCACTAACATTACTAGAAGGTTCACTAACCTCCTTCCAAGTATGCTAGAGCCTATGGCTCCTGGTGACATCCCTGTAGACCTAGCAGGCGTTAAACCCACACCGGACACCACCACTTCACAACCAATAACTTATTCCCACCCTATCAAGATCACCTACCAAAGATGCCCCAAACAATCATTTGTTCAATCTACTCTGATTGAACAAGTTCCTTTTGTCCAAAGCAAAAAGGCTAGAGTGGAACAAAGGTCTTCTACTCAACCAGAGGTCCAACCATCCTCCACATTTGACCTTAATATCAGCGTTGAGTATCCTCATTCTCAACCTGATGAGCCCATAGCTCAAACTTCAAGCCCTTAGGGTGAGTCCCAACACTCCCCTAAGCAGCGAAAAAGGGATAGCCACATCACTAGCTCAATGCCACTAGATGTTGACCAAGGTCATGGGTCATTAGGCATAACTTATTAACCCAATCTGATGAAGATTTGATCTTTAATCAGGGCCATGATATTGATCTACCACACCACTCTCAAGATCAACTGAGCCCTAGGGAACCTCTGATTTCTAGCCCACATCAGTTAAGCCAAACTTAGGTGAGTGCCACAGGTGTGGAGGGGACTCATGTAGGCTCAGCTGCCACTACTAAGAGCGTCTCATTGACTTCTAAGTATAGTGGCAACATAATTTGAGACTGAGTCTACGACAACCTTGCTAATTGATATCTCTAAAAGAGATAACAGAGGGAAACCAAGGTGCCAAGAAACCATATCTTGTGATGAAGATGAACATACTAGGTATGTTATCTCATCTCCCTGTGATTCTTCAAAAGAAGATGAGGGAAGTCTGCAACTCACCATTCAGTACCTGCTTTCTAAAGTCTTAAGCATTTAATTGAAGGTTAAAACTTTAGAGAATAGGTCTTCCACTCAACAACTTGAGATTGAAAATCTCTAGGCCAAACTAGCTGAGACATAGATTGAGAAGTCTTTTACGCATATACCTATTCAAGTCTCTTTAAGTTCTTCCTCTTGCTTATCTACTTCTCAAGATGGTGCTACCAAAGAGGAGGAGAATGTATAAAGTCAAAGTCATGAGGAACCTACCTTGGCCATCTCAAAACCATCTTCACTCTATCCTACACAACAATACTCTACAACTATCTTCCCTCGGACACCTCCCATATCATTTCAAGTGGACCCTAGGATGCTTATTGATCTACAATTTTTCTTAACCAAGTATTTAATAAGCTCCGCACTTTAGCAACCCTCACTTGATGTTGCTATAACCTACTTTGGAGCTAAAGAGCTTCAAAGGTTGAATTTGAAGGGGAAATAAGGACTCATCGCCCAACAACTGACTCAGTTGGGACAGGTAGTGATATTCCAATCTCTTCCTAAACAAAAATTCAAGCTGCGAAACGGATTATTGAATTGTCATCTTTGCCTGATAATCATCTTATCACAGAGGCTATCTTTGATCTAACTTCTGAGGTAAACAGCGAGGACTTCTCTAAACCCCTCTCTCCTAGGCAGAACAAGCACAACAAGATCAACCCCACTCTCCCCAACCTGAAACATGCAAGCTAGAATCTCCAAAGGCTGAATCTTTCTCAGATCCCAAAGGAAAAAGGAAGATGACTGCTAAAGAGATTCTTGAGGAAGAAAGCTTGGAGAAGCTAAAAAGGAAAGGTAGACTCGACACTAGGAAACTGCTAGCTGCAAGCAGCAAGGCAGCAACAGCAGGTCAAGAGTCTATCAACAATAAAAGAAGAGTGGAGGTGATAGCAGGCTCATCAATGTAGGAGTGGATAATGAAGAAATGCTCCTACCCCACTTGATGAGCTTGTGAAGCTAAAGAAGGCAATCTTGTTGCAAAAGGAGAAAGAGGAAGTAGTAAGGGTGGCTGAAGAAGAGGAAAAGAGAAGAAGACAAGAAGAGGTTGAACAAAGGAGGAGGTTGGAGAGGATATCCTTTCTATGCTCTAGGGGTTATTGTTAGGACTCCTCATAAAAATGAGACGATCTTATTTCTTTTCAAAAAAGAACAAGACAAGATCAATAAGGAGAGGAAAAAGGCTGCCAGAGAGATGTTGAAGGAGATAAAGAACAAGGAGGAAGAGGCCCAATTTGCGGCTACCAAGAAGGTGGAAAACAAAGCCTAGAGGAAGGCTTATCTCAGGGCCCATGACTTTACATGCAGGCAAGTAGATCCCATGTCTTAGAGGACCCTACAGCGACATGAGTGTGACATCAAGGCTAACATTCGCTTGGGAAGAAGGAAGGAGGTATATCAAACTTATGGGGTATAGAGGATGGTACCCAAACCAATATCTAAACCATAACCAACAAGACCTGAGCCTACATCTCTTCCCATCCATATCAAAACTAAACCCACTACTAAACCTTACAGCCCTGAACCTACACTATCAACCTAAACTCTATCCTCATCCATTGCCTCTCAACAACCACCACCACTACTTATCCTAAAACTCAAAACAATACCCAAAACACAACCCAAAACCCAACCATTACCCAAGCCATCATGTGAACCATCTAAGCCTCTGACCTTAGATGAATTAAAGGAGATCAAAAGGAAGATTATTAATTGCACAACCCTAAGCGACATCTCTTGTGAGGAAGAGTCTATAAGACTGAGATACATTGATGGCTCTTCCTGTTCCCTCACAAGGGATGCATTCCTAGATTTGCATAAGGGAAAACTAGACCAAGCTCTTCAACTATTGGAAACAAACTCAGTCTCCCTCAAGGAAGAAGAGAAGAAGCTGCGGAGAATACTGGTGACTTTACTAGACACCAAGAAAGGGGACAAACTGCCAAACATGCCCCTCACTCCTAGGAAGAAAATTGTCCAGTGGAGGTTTGATGAACCTGCTTATAACTTTGTTGTGGAAAGCGAGAATGGTGAAGTCAATAGACTTGACACACCATATCTGCTACAATCAAGCAGATTTGATATTGTTGAGCTAGCAGAGAAACCATTCTCCAATCCCTCTAACTCCTAAGTAGCTGCTCACATCAAAAATCACTTAAGCAGCCTTTTTCTTGTAGAGCTAACCAAGAAAGCAAGAACTGAAGAGGAGTTGAAGTTGAGAAAAGAAGAAGAAGGAGAGGGTGCATCTACTAAAGGAAGCTCATTCTTTTAAATGGTTCAAGACTCTGCTTCAGATTCCATAGTTAGATGGGAATATGACTATAATTCCCATCAACTAACTCTCTTCATAGGGCCATAACAAAGGGTACATGTCATCCATGGCAATAGATTAGTTATCCTATATACCAGTGACTTGTACAAACTTCTCAACACCATTTTAGGAAAGAACATGGAGAAAGACAAATACCTCCTTTCCTTGGTGTTGAAAGTTTTGAGAAGAAGAAGGGAGTGAGGTTTTGGTAGCATCAGCCTAGGGGGAGTTTGTTGGATCAGATGAGGCTGGTGCAACCAAAAATACACTTAGAAGAATTTGGGTGCAACTGAATAAAGACTTCCAAAGGAAAAGTTGCACTTCTGAAGCTATGTTAAAGATCTTCCAAAGCTTAAAGATGAAGAACTTCAAAAGGAAGAGCTCAGTCTTCCGAGACTAAGTAGTTCTCCTTCCAAAGTAAAACACTAAGAAGATTCAAGACAAAGTCTTTCGAAGGATAAAGTCATGAGGACTCAAAGAAGTCTCGGAAGAAGTTATTTCTTGCGAATTATAAATGGTTTCAGAAGAACTTATGCTTTCAAAGCCATTTAACCTTCTAGAAAACTAACTATAGACCAGTGGACATAAGTATGGTCCGACTGACACATGTTGCCAACTCTGATTTATTGTATGGTGTTTTCCTACACCCATGTAGTTGTCTATACCTTATTCCACTGTTCACCTTTATCAGTTAGTACAGTTACCAACTTTAGTTAGTAATAAAAAGGTAAGTCATCAACGGTCATGACTACCTAATCTTGGATAGTTTTTTATCTTAGATATTTTACCTCTAGCAATGTAGTATTTGTTTAGATGTAAGCTCCAACTGGTTTTCTAAGTATAAACGGCGGTATATAGTAGTATATATAGTTTCTCATTGTAACTCATTCACACATGCATTGTAAGAGTTGTAATACTAAGTTAAGAAAAAATATATATTATCTTGAAAAACCATTTCTTATGTTTATTAACTTAGTATATTATCATCAACTTAGTTAGAGATTATGCATCATTAAACGAGTGAGACTTAGTGAGTTTGTGAGGAAAATCAAATGTTGAAAGACAAACACCAATCCTGCATTTTTACTTTAGAGATATATTTGGTGTTGGAAGATATTAAATCTCAGAAGTTTGAGTCATAAAGCTTCCGAGGCATAATTGCTTTCGGAAGAAGATTGTCCTTCAAAATATATAAGTACTTAGAAGCATATTTAAGCTTCAGAAGATATATAAGAATTTCTTCTAATGATAAATCTCTTATAAGTAGTTATTAGATATGAACACATAATGTTCTTCTGAAGACAACTTAATATCTTTTGATAGAAAATATTTCTTAAATTTTCTAAACTCTAAGGAATATCATTTTGAAAAATTTCTTCCAAATATATTGGGCTTATATAGATGATGATATAGACAACTTAAGACACACATATCAAAAATAATCTTAAGTTTAGTTTAAGAAAATATACTCAAAGTTAATCATCCTAATAGCTTATAGAAGATACTTAAATCTTTGCACATCAAAAGCTTTTGTTGATAGATTAACATATTATTTATTTGTGTTAACTTTGACTAGTTTTATCAATCATTTGTTAAAATTATCTCTAATCAAATGATACCTTATATTGATGTGTTTAGTCTTTGAGTGCTGCACAGGATTCTCTATAATAGATATAGCACTGAGACTATCCTTCCACCAAGGAATTGATAGCATCAGATGCAGACTATATAATCATGTTGCATCCACTATAGTCACTATCTGTATAGGAATTGGATGTTCTTTATGAAATCATCTATGATCAAAAAATAATAAGGGGTCCTTCTGAGAATTGTGGCACTAGTGGGGCCAAAGTGATCCATATGTAATAAGTGTAGGGGTGTAGTGTTAGAGTTCCTTTCCTTTGGCTTGTGAGACACTTTATGTTGTTTTCTTTTCACACAGGCAACTACAATGTTTATCACTAGTAAACTCTTTCTTTGGTATTTCAGTTACCAAATTATTCTTAATTAATTTGTTCATATTTTTAAAGTTTACATGGCATATTTTTGATGCTAGAGGAAAGACTCATCACTATTGGCTTTAGATAGAAAGCAAGAGACTCCTCCTGATGGAGATGTTTCTTGTAAATCCATCTTGTACATGTTCCCTTGCCTGGGGGCTCATATGCTCTTGATGAATGACCACATCGGGCTTGAGAACAATGCACTCATGCTCAGTGAAGAGCATGTTGTGTCTCTGATTAAAGTTACGATACACCCAAAAGAATGTATCCAAGATCCTTGACAAAGTTTACCTTCTCAATGCTGAGCTTACCATTTATGACCCTACCCCTGCCTATTCTAGCGATTTAACCACCTAAATATCCTCCAAAAGCAACTGGCCCTCCATCAATTTTCTTAAAATTTTGAAGCAAAGAATCATTTCCTGTCATGTGCCTGGAACAACCATTATTAATGATTTACATTTCCTTTGGTCTTTAGTTGGTCCTGTACAAAAAAAGATGGTTAGTTATATTTGGAAACCTAGCCTTGTTGGTCTTCAGCTTGTCAAAGTGAACTGAAGATAATGCAAAGTAATAGATCCTATTTGCAAGATTTGAGGATCATTTGTTGTTCATGATGAAAATTTTTAGTCACATTGTCTTCCTTTATCTTTCACACAATTTTTGGAAGACTAGACTTGACCTTCAGTACTTCTGAAGTCTTGATGGCTTCAGAAGTTTTGGAGATTGGACCTTTGGAAGATCTTGCATCCACTGTAGCAGACTTCAGTACTTTAGAAGTATTTCTTTCTTTCGAGACCAATTTTTCCTACAAAGGTAAGTTTTCACTTGTCTTCTTCTTCACTTTGGAGCTTTCGAAAGGAAGAGATTTTCCTTCCAAAGCTGTCTGCTTCTTCTCAGAAGTTTTCTTTAAAGTCATATGGATAGTGCTTTTGGGATCATATATATAATATTTAGTAAAATGATAAGTACTACCACACATGATACATTTAGTTGACTTCCTTTTGAGAGTTTTCTTCTGAGTAGAAGGTTGAGCTTGATCACTTTCCACTTCCATCTTCATCTTCACAGATGAGACAGCAGGCTTCTTAGGCTGAGGCTTGCTCTTAGAATTGGATGGTTCAGGCTGTGCAATACTGGTGCATATTTGATTAGCCTTCTTCTCTTAACTAGGATGATTTGAACATGAACTAGGACTCCTGGTACTCGAGTCCATGGTTGAGTCTTCAATCTTCACTACTTTAAATCCATCAAAGATGAATACTTGTTTTTGTTTGGAGTTGAAGGTAGTCTTGATCTCTTGGGCTTTTTTTGATTTCCTTTTGGCTACCTAATCAAGTTGTTTCTTGTAGACTTGGTCATCCTTTGTTCTTTCCTCTCCTTAGAAGAATACTGACAACCCTTCTTATGATGATCCTCTTCACTCACCTCATATCTATTCTTCACTATCTCCTCTTCATCCTTATCTTTTTCTTGGATAGGGTCTATGATAGGCAGCTCATCTTGATACGTTTCACACCTTGAAGATCTTACAAATAGTAGTGTGTGTGGAGGAGCTATCTCAGTAGATCCTAGTCCCTCCTTATTCAGATAACAAATCTTTGCTTACAAGGATGAGGATATAATGTTATTGAAGGTCCTTCTTTGAGAACATATTTTTCTACCCTAGCATTACTGACCATAAGCTCAGCCTGGCATTCTAAAACTTAGTAATGACATATTTAATCTGAGTCCTATAATTTGTGTGCTCGTGCTTAAGAGTTTAAATTGTTTCCTCTAAATCTTATATTTTAAGATAACCAAGTTGTAGGACCTGTATCTATTTAATTTACGCATTCAGGGGTACAAAGATGTTCTAATATATTGGCTTCTTCATGGTCAGCCATCAGTGCTTAGTTAGGAGAAATGTCATCTACTTGGAAGCTCTAGTCAAAGCCTCCTTCTTTAACAGCAACAACAACATGTTGTTTTGGTTGGCTAGGCTTCTTCGGTCTAGGAGCACCCTTAGTGTAGTTTGATGAGGTTTGTGCTTGGCCACCATTTGTCCTGGGTGCCTTACACTCTATAGCAGAGTGCCCCATTTAGTTATAGATGTAACACTTCACTTTGCTTTTATCCATTCCATAGTTTCCTCTAGAAACATTGCTTGGAAACTTTCTACCTGTTCTATTGTAGAATTTCCTAGCCCTGTGAGTGAGAAGAGCCATTTGCTGGACTATCTCCACATAGTCCAAATCATCTGGATGGATCAATCCATGTCTTCAAGAGTGAAGAGAAAGTTGCCATAACTTTAATCAGCAAACATAAAGGCTTGAGAAGAGCTTCTCTCTTGGAATGGGCTTCCTTGGATGTAGCTTTCCTTTGGTGTCTCTAGAAAGGTGATGAAAGGACTTTTTTATAAGTTGTTAGGGTAGTAGATAAGATGATGATGTGGTTTTTTGTAGTCCCTTTCAACCACATGAAGGGCCGAACTTTGCTGATTATGGGAAGAGCTGCCTGATGGATTTTGCATGTTCATCTCCATCTGTTATCCACTGAGAATTCCAAACAACTCTTTGAGCATAAGGGTTGAGAGGTTTTTAGTCCTCTTAATGGCCACACGGTAGTGAACCCATTGTTTGGGAAGAGAGAACATGAAATTCCTCATAATGTCCCTATTCCCAAGTTTTACTCCAACATCCATTAGTGTATCTACAATCTCAACATATCTGAAGTATTGTTGAGTCATGGTTTCACCTGTCTTATGGTGAAGATTTCAAACTGTTGCTTCATAAATTCTTTCTTATTTTCTTTTGCTTCCTTAGACCCCTCATACATAAGCTTAAGTGCATCCTAGAGCTGCTTTGTCATTTTGATCTTCTTGAAGCCTTTAAATAGAGTTAAGAAGACCAGTTTGGAGAGTGATCATGGGCTTCTGATCTATATCAATTTTCTTCCAGCCTTTCTTTGAGTAGTCAGCCGCTTCCTTTGAAATCATGCCACAACCCAGCAGCTGAAGTGGTGCTTGGAATATGAGGTCCAGAGACAATAGATCTCTACATCCTTCTATCTTGAGATTTGATTAACCTTTCCATTCTTTAGCAGTATGTATCAAAGTTATCAGGAGTGATCAGTGGAGATTTTATCATTGAAGTTGTTTCCATATCAGCCTTGGTAAGAGCTGCCATTTGAGTTGTTAAGTATTTTATGAAACTAAAGGCATTTAAGATGGTGACATCATACAATCAAGAGCCTAAAAAGCTCTGATACCAATTGCAGGACCGTTGAAGGGGGTCAATACAACAGCTCACAGTGAGGAGAGATTTAGAACACTTAACAAATCAAATAAGGAACCAGTTATGATGAAACAATGAACACTAGTAAAGAACAAAACAAGAACAGGAACAAGATAATATGGTTTTCAATAATGATGTATATTTCTCTCAAGTTCGTACAAGTGTTAAAAGGCTTATCTTAAGATACAAGTACTTGAGATACTTTATACTAAATCCTACAGTCGGCCAAACTTTGAACGAGAGCCGAAAACGCTAATCTAGAAAACAAGATGAGTGTAGAGTCAAAAGATAGATTGCCATTTGACATGTAACTATGACATGTCATAGCTCACATCCTTATATATTATAAAAAGGATAAAAGTATAAAAGTAGAAAGTTGAAGACAAAAGACCTTAATCTACAGTTTGAGAAAAGTATGGACTTTTCACCGACTCATATAAGTTGGTGAGTATATTAGAAGTGGTAGTAGAAAGTTGTTCATCTTTTGCAAAAGATGATTCAGGAAAAGCATGTCTTCTCTATGTTCGGAAGAAATCAGTCTTTGGCTTCATAAGACTTTCTCTTGAAAGCTTCGAAAGACCTTACATTTGGATTCGAAAGATTTGGTCTTTTGTCTTTGAAAGATTTTATACTTAGTATAATTCACTTAGTTGTATCAAATACTCCGAAGTAACTTTCTTATACTTCACATGTGCATGCTGAGAGCTCTAGTTGTTCTTTGGTTGCATCAACCTCTAAGTGTATTCATTATAGAATGCTTATAAAACAATATTTTTTTAAAGTTATAAGATAATAACAAAAATATGTTCAAATTTAATTAAATACCTATGACTACTAAATAAGTTGATGGTTGTGGTACGTGCCATAATTTTGTAAGCCCATTATTTTTTATTTGAATTATGTCTGCCTTATTAAAATATCTGTTAATTAAATTCTATTTGCATATTTTAAAGATTTATCATTTTTGGAATATAATATTCGCAACTTAAATTGTTTAATATTGAATAAAATTGAGTATTTTCTAAATTTCTATTACTAACTATTTAATGATTTCTTTATTTAACACTAGATTAGATACCTGTTTGTTACATGAGTTAAAATAATGAACATTGAATTCAAAAACATGGAATTTTAAATAAGAGATTGTGAGGTAGTAAAACATACTTAGAGTTAAGAAGATTGAATCATGATGTACATTGAAGCAGATATGTTATTTTATAATGAATAATCGCTCATTATAATTGTGTTTGACTTCGTCAAATATTGATATCTTAAAGATGATTATTTAAAAAAATGTGATGTTAATTTTAATAATGATTAGCTATAAATTAAGTTTAATTTTAACAAAATTAAAATAGTTTTAATGAAACATTTTGCTTATTTTAGAAAGACTGAATTTTCGTTTTCCTCCCTGTGCTTTGGTCATATATGTCATTTTCATCCAAAAAGATCTTTTCTTACATTTAGCTCCCCAAGGTTGAAAAGTTGCCATTTTCATCCATAAATTAGGATTTTGTTTTTATATAGAAATTTACATAATTACCTTTTTAACGATAAATATTTAAAATTTTAAAATAATAGAGCTAACATTTTTGAATGAAAATAATAACTTTTTTTAAACTTTAGGGAGCCAAATTCAAGAAAAAAATATTTTTGGATGAAAATGGCATATGTGAACAAACCACTGATAGGAAAACAACAATTCACTCTTTAGAAAAAAGGTTAATTTGATTAACATAATGGGCAACTATTAAAGAAACTATATGTAAGGTTTATATTTAAAGGCTGATGCAACCAAAGCAAACAAAGAGCTTCCAGCATACATGCATGAAGTGCAGAATATAAGTTACTTCGGAAGTTTTAAACATTTCAAGGAAAATATTTCAAGTGTAAAATCCTCCGAAGGCAAAGATGAAGTCTTCCGAAGCTTCAAAGACAAAGTCTTCCGTAGCCAAAAGACTGAAGACTGATCTCTTCCGAAGACAGAGAAGACATGCTTTCTCTAATCAACTTTTGTATAAAGCTGACCAATTTTCCGCTACCACTCTGAAAACTCACTAACTTGTATAAGTTGGTGAAAAGGTCCATTCTTTAGTAAAATGTAGATTATGGTTTGGGGTCGGTAACTCTCTACTTTGTACCTTTTATCATTTTTGTAATAAATTAGTATGTGAGCTATGGCATGTCATGGTCATAAGTCAAAAGGCAATCTGCCTTTTGACTGTACATTGATCTTCCTCCAGGGAAGACCACCATAGGTAACATGTGGGTGTTTAGAAACAAGAAAGATGATAGAGGACTTGTTATTAAGAATAAGGCTAGAGTAGTTATTCAAGGGTATACACAAGAAGAGGGATTGACTACACAGATGTCTTTGCTCCAGTGGCAAGACTTGAATCTGTTAGGATACCCCTTGCTTTTATTGCATCCAAGTATTTCAAGATCTACCAACTTAATGTCAAGTGTGCTTTTCTATATGGGGTGTTAGATGAGGAGGTGTAGGTGAAACAACCACCTAGCTTTCCATACCCAGATCATCCTATTTATGTTTGCAAGCTTGATAAGGTTCTTTATAGGATGCACCAAGCTCCAATGAAATGACTTGATGCTGGTTCAAGTTTATGTAGATGACATTAACTTTTGTCCAACTAATCCAAAGCACTGCAAAGACTTTGAGAAGCTAATGAAGAATAGATTTGAAATGAGTGCCATGGGGGGACTCAATTTCTTTCTAGGAATTCAAGTGAAGTAGGTTGACAATGACATCTTCATAAGTCAGTCAAAGTATGTACAAGACATACTTACAAGATGCAAGATGACTGAATGTAAGATTGCAAAGACACCCATAGCCAAAAGCCACTCTTTTTGACCTGATCTTAAAGGGGGAGTGTGTAGATGAATATCTCTATAGAGATATGATTGGGTTTCTTATGTATCTCACAGCTAGCATGCCTAATATCATGTTTGCTACATGTATATATGGAAGATATCAAGCAAACCCCAACATGTCACACCTAGTTGTTGTCAAGAGAATTCTTAGATATCTCAAAAGTGCTCCTAAACTAGGCCTTTAGTATCCAAAGAATTCTGATTTCAATCAGTATGCCTATACAAATAGATATTATGGTGGCTACAACATGACTGTACAGTCTACATCTTGGCGATGTCAATTCCTTAGTGGAAGGATAGTCTCATGGCAATGGAAGAAACAATCTTGTGTGTCTGCATCAATTGTTGAAGCTGAATACATTGCTGCTGTTAGCTACTATTACCAAGTGCTTTAGATTCAGAATTTGATGCTGATATATGGATTCAAATTCAAGGAGACTCCAATCCACATAGACAACAATAGTGTTATCTCTATCATAAAGAATCCTGTGTAGAACTCAAGGACAAAACACATCAACATCAGGTGTCATTTAAATATAAATAATTTTGAAAAGAGATTGATAAAACTAGTCAAAGCTAACACAAATGAACAATATGCAGATATGATCACAAAGGCTTTTGATGAACAAAGATTGAAATATCTTGTATCAGCTATTGGGATGATTAACCCTTTGAGTAGAATTTCTTAAAACTTAACTCAAGGCTATTTCTAAAACATGTGTGTCTTAAGTTGTCTATATTATTACCTATATAAGCCCAGTTTACTTTGGAAGAAAATATTTTAAATGATGTCCCTTAGAATTTTGGAAATTTTAGACATATTTTCTCTTGAAAGAGATTAAGTTGTCTTTGGAAGAACATTAAGTCTTCAAATCAGACAAACTACTTATAAGAATTTACCTTTGGAAGAAATTTTGAAATATCATCAGAAGCTTAAATACGCTTCTAAGTATTCATATGTTTTTAAGGACAATTAAGTATTGGATGATTTATTCTCTTATGAATAACAAGTTTAAGTTTTAATCTTTTTCAATTCCAAATATTGCTTAGAAGTAAAAATACCCTAAGTATTTTTCTTTCGAAGCAAAATTTCCATAAAGCTCAGGAATATCTTCTGCATTCAAATTGGCTTTGGAAGTTTTTATAAAACTTCTAAAGACAAATTACCCTGGAAAGATTTTCGACTTTCAATAAAACTACCTTTTGGGGCACCTTTTTTAGACGTGGGACTGAAATCCAGATTTCAAAGTTTATCCTTTTGCATTAACTTTGTCTTAAATCCATTTCACATATATGCACTCAACGGTTCCACCTCTTTCACTATCCTCTTCATCTACAAATTCTATAACATAAATTCACCCGCAAACCAACCCTGTTCTTATCTTCGTTCACCACAAAGCTACCTCAAAAATGGCCAACCTTGATCAAAGAAACCAAACAGATTTTTCCATGCACTTACGCAGGCAACACAATCGGGTTACTCTATCGAACTCTGAGAAAGATCCTGGTTTCTTAGAGGTTTATCGCTTCTTAACTCTATCTAACTACTTCACCTCCCTCACCATATATCCTCCATTTTATAAAGATCAACTATTGGAGTTCTGGAGGACCTGCCAAGAGGTCAACATGGATGGAGAGAAGGAACTGTCTACCACAGTATAGGGGAGGACAATCTTCATCACTCCAACCTCTATAAACAAACATTGTAGGCTAGATGATGTAGAAGGTGATTTGTCCTTCCAAAAGTCTGTTGTCAACACTCCTTCAAGCAGATGGGCTATAAAGGTGATCTCTATAAGAACCTTCAAGAAAGAGATGGTGTCCTCCCAGTGGAAGTACCTCCTAAAGATCTTTCTTAAGGATATGTCTAGCATGGAGAATGGGACCAAATTCCTAAAGATCTTTCTTATATAGTCCATGGGATGGTTCATGGGGTCAAGTTCAGGTATTCTCAATTTCTTTATACTAATTTTCTAGCTAACTTGGACACCTTAAAATATTACATGTACCCTAGATATGTCTAGCACATTCTTAACTATGAACTAGGCTCACAGTTAAGGTGAACTGGTAATGTTCTAAAATTGGGACAAATGAAGCCCGACATTTTCAAGACTATGAAAATGCGTTTTGTGGGCTTCTCAAGGGTAGGAATAGCCTTTGTCCCAAAAATGTTAAAGCTCATTGCTCAAGGTGACAACCTAGTTGCACTAGCTAGTGTTGAACCCACACCTTCTACTTTTCAACAACCCACACAACCACAAATATCCATCGCCTATAAAAGAAAATCCAAACAAACCCCTGTACAAGCTACTCAGCTTGTGCAGGTTCCCATATCCTCACCCATCCAAGAGGAAGTGGACACTGGAGCTCTAAGGAGAAAATCACTCCCACCTCACAAAAAATCAATACTAAGGTTCCTCATGCTTTGCCTGATAAGCTCATAACCCTAACATCCTTAATCCTTCACTCAGAGTCTCTAAACTCTAGCGAACAACCTTTAGGGGAAGGTTACCATTGTAAGCCTCTTGACCTTAACCAACCAATAGCCAACCTAGAATTCTATGATGATGAAGACATGGGCTTCAGTGAGTACCATGGGTCTCCCTTATCTACCCCTGCCCAAGGAGAGATGAGTACTCCCACATCACCCATGTCTAGCCTACATCATCCACCCACTACTAAGGTGGATCCCCCTGAACTTGTTTAGGAGATCCATATGGAAGAGACTCTCACTTCAGCAAGTGACTAAATCATTAAGACCTCAACCATGGCAAACCAGCCTCTTGACACTTCACCTAAAGTTGTTATGGTGCAGGGGAAATCTAGCAGCTAAGAACAAAGTACCAGTGATGAGGAGGAACACCTTGGTCCTATTCTCTCATCCCCTATAATTCTTATGATGAAGATAAGGGGAATATGAAACTAAAGGTGCAAAAACTAACCAAAACCTACACCTATTTAGTTTCTATGGTTAGTCACCTGGAATCTCAAGTGACTACCTTAAAAAGGAGAGTGTATGATCAACAACTTGAGATTTCCGATCTCATGGAAAAGTTGGCTGGGAGACCTCTAAGGAGAACTCAACCAGGAACATAAGAACCTATGGATGTGGTGGACATAATTTCCTGCTCACATATGCAAGAGGGTAATTCTACCAAAAAGGGGGAGAAAGTCCTAACAATCACAGAACCTGGGAGTTCTTCTCAGAGCATGGACATTAAGTATTCACCACCCTCACTTACAATTATCCATACTCAGCAACCTTCTCAAGTCTATATTGATGTCAACTCACTCATACAATGTTTGTTTGAGGAGGGTATACCAAGGGCTATGCCTACCCCACCCTATGATGTTGAGAATGGCATACTAGGGTGGAGGTATGATGCTGATAGGAGAGCCCTAATACTACATAGACATCAGTTGCAGTAAGAGGTCTTTAAATTTCAGACCCTAAAGTACTATGACAGTCATCCTCTAGTCCATATGTCACTTGCCAATCCAAGTCAACACAAGCAAGCTGACAGACTAGCTGAGAGGATTCAAGATAGGACTATTGAAGAGTCAAACATAGAAAAAGACAAAGGCTAACATGCAATGTCAATGGTCAACTGGATGATGAGGTTGACCCTAAGATTAGCTTCATAGGGGAAACCTTGACTGACAACCCAGTGATAGGCCCTATGAAGCTTGTTATAGGAACTACTTCAACATCCTCTACCCTCAGCGAGGCACTAGTTGGTGAAGTTGCTTCACAACCTCTCTTTGGCCAGAGCTTGACTGCTGAACCAAGGAATGAAGGCCAAAGCTCTCTCCACCGTGAGTCACTAAGGACTGTGAGTGACAAAAGGTAAAGGAAACTGGCTCCTGAGGAGATTAAGGAGGAGGGGAGAGAGATGAAGAGGAAGCTAAGGGGAGAGAGTTCAAGAGGGTCCCCACGCTTCATGGAACTTGCAATAAGGGCTGCCCCCAGGCCAAATACTTAAAATGATGACTTGAGGGCAGGTAGATTAAAGTATTTGGGGAAGATAAACTATAACATAGATGAAATCATCTCTCTTCCCTTAGAGAGCTCAATGAATTGGCTGACACAGAGTTGTCAAAGGAGAGGAAGGAGGTAGAGGATACAGAATTGCTCCATAAGATTAAGGAAGAAAGCGGGCAGGAAGGACTCTACAAATATGCTTCTACCCTCTCCCCAGTTCAAGAAAGCCCTGAGATAGAGATTGTGGCAACTTAACAACCTCAGGTAGACAAGGAAGAAGATTGACAAAACATGATCAGCTACTTGAGTACCACAGGCCTCTATCAGGCATCTGCACTTCTTACCTTATTATATGAATACAGAGAATTAGAGTTACTTAAGCAGCTTGAGCAACAAGTGATAAAAGAACAAAAAGATGCTAAGAGGAAGATAAGGGAAGAAGTTGTAAAGTCAATAGCCATCATCCAAAAGAGCCAAAAGAAGTCTGTTGCTAGGCAGACGATGATAAGCTTTCTGAACCTGTATGGATTCTCTAGAAGGAGGCTTGGTCCAATGTCTCTATCCACTATGGATAAGCACAGTAGAGTGATAAAATAGAAGATTAAAAGGGGTGAGCTTGTTGACTTGCATTGTTCACCAAGTCAAGCTCCTCCTAAAGTTGAGGTCAACCAAGAGACAACACAACCTTGACCTAGTGCTGGACCACAGTCTGCTTCATCGTCTAATCCATAGAAGGGCCCTGATCCTTCTCCTTCTAAACATGTGAGGGAAGATAACCCAGCTGAGAAAGACATACAAGAGCAACCTGATGCTGAAGGTCCGTTATCTTAGTTAAAGTCTTCAAAGAGGAGGAAAAAGATGACCTTAAAGAGGGACACTAAAAATAAGATGAAGTCCAAGGCATCCACCACCATACCTCAGGACGAGTAAGTGCATCCTGAGGTGGTTCAAGAAGAGGATGCTCAACCAAGTCCAACACAAGTAGAGCCTTTTGTAGCTGGATGACCCATCCTATCCTGGACCTTTGCTGCAAATCCAGACTAATGGTATGCCATCAAAGATCAAGGAGGTCAAGATGTCTATTTCTGGCAAGACATGCACGATCTTCCTCTGCATGATCTCTATGGCATGAGAAGGTACTATGAGAGTCTGAGGGATCCTGACCAATTGATGAAGAAAAGAATGGTCTTGATCCTAACGAGGATCGTCAATATCGGAGTTAGCACTCTATTTTGGTAGCATCAGCCTAGGGGGAGTTTGTAAGGTTTATACTTAAAGACTGATATAACCAAGAGCTTCCAGCATGCATGCATGAAGTGCAGAGTAGAAGTTACTTTAGAAGTTTTACACATTTCAGAGAAAATATTCTAAGTGTAAAATATTCTGAAGCCAAAGACCAAATCTTCCAAAGCCAAAGACTAAATATTCAAAAGCCAAAGACGAAGTCTTCTAAAGCTTCAAAGACAAAGTCTTCCAAAGCCAAAACACTAAGTACTGATTTCTTCGAAGACAGAGAAGTTATGCTTTCTCTGATCAGCTTTCGCATAAAGCAGACCAACTTTCCACTGCCGCTCTGAAGACTCACCAACTTGTATAAGTTGGTGACAAGGTCCATGCTTTAGTGAACTGTAGATTATGGGTTGGGGTCTGTAACTCTCTACTTTGTACCTTTTATCCTTTTTATAATAGATTAAGATGTGAGCTATGGCATGTCATTGTCACAAGTCAAAAGGTAATCCGCCTTTTGACTGTACATTGATCTTGTTATCTTGATTAATGTTTCCAGCTGGCTTTCAAAGTATAGTCGGCTGTAGGATGTAGTATAAAGTATCTCAGGTTCTTGTATTTATTTTTATGCTTTATAAAACTTGTAATAAAACTTGAGAGCAATATACGACATTCTTTAAAATCATACTTATCTTCTTCTTTGTTCTATCTCATTACTTACTTGTGTTCTTAGTATTTTTTATATAAACTCAGTTTTCTATTTGATCTCTTAAGTGTTCTAACACTCTCCTCACTATGAGACTAAATGTATTGATAATCCCTTACCAGGTCCTGCACTATATTTATATACTAGTTTGTAACTTTTATTATAGTGAGTACATGTATCCAAATCCTGGGTGTATCCTAGATGGACATCCTAAAAATATGACAAGTGTCTTATAGAGTTTTTTATTTATTAGTATAGATACTTATTACAATAATAAATCAAAACCTTCCATCTAAAATAGGATTTACAACAACGTGTCACGTGCAAGAGCACAAAAAAGAAAAGAAAACAAAAAAAAAATATTTCTGAAGACTGAAGTAAGAAAAAGAAAAAAAGAAATAAACAGCTCTTAGAAATCAAAATTAGGATATAATGCGTTTGAAGGAGAGAATCATGTATGATCCTCTTTAACTATTGTTAATTATCACCAACATAATATATATATTACTAAGTCGCGTGGTAATAAAACTTACACTATTCATGTGACCCCTTGGTCTATTGAACAGGTCGGTGTACCAATAGATGTATGAGAACGTCAACCGGAGGGCTTAAATAGAATTTACTAAAGATTAGAAGAAATTGGATCATAGACCATTGTGGGTTGTATAAGTTGACCGTGAAAAACCATCAAGAAAGGGGGTACTTGTAAGGCCCCGTTCTCGAGACGCTTACAGTTGAACATTCATCGCATATAATATTTAAAACATTACACATTTCATTAGATTAAGCAGCGGAATCAAGTTAACAAAAATCATTCGTTTCATTGATAATTACTGTTGTTAAGCAATACAACATTGTGTAGGTCCATTTGATCGGTTTTCAGTGCAGAAAATAGTTTGAATCGTTCAATACCAATCACAAACAACTCACACAAAGATTTAAGGAACTCAAGAAGACCAAAAAGTATTCAAAGATGATCCAATAAGCAACAATACACAAAGAAATGAAATAAGCTCAATATATTCAATAAACTCCAGCTTATAGTAGCCTCTTGCAACAGAAATATTCGATTAGGGTTTTTGCAAGGATCCCCACAAAGAACAAAATGAAATCTATATATAGCAGACTCAGTTTCGCAGACAGTTTCGCTGTTGGCGAAACTATGCAGCCGAAACTGTAGTTTCGCCTAACAGAAACTATCAGTTTCGCCAGGAGAACTTGCAGCTGACTGTGAGCGAAACTGTAGTTTCGCTCACAGTTTCACTAGACTGCTAAATGTACAAAATAAACTAAACAACTTACAAAAGGAATCTAACATAAATCCTATTACATAGAAAGATAAACAAATACTAATCTAAGGTGAGTCCAACCTATTCTTGATCTTCAATACTCCTCCTAGGTTGGACC
>BJCO01184707.1:663-15125 GCA_018326465.1 Flaveria floridana | reverse complement strand
TCGATGATATTTGTGTAAAAGTGTTGTTGTTGTTAGAGAAATACTTAGTAAGTATTGGTGTTACAAATCGATTGTCGATAATTGTAGATGGTTATGTTAGTTCGATTAGTGATAACATTAGTAAGTTTGATAGTGTTAATTTAAGTATTGTCATTGGCAACGGCAACCGTGTCGATGTTACTTTAACATCACACGACAAACTCACACCACACAAGGAGAATTCACACGCAGCAACTCCACTCGCACGACAGGACCAGACGCACGACTCAACACTCCATTCACACGAATGGACCTTTAATCGTACGAATCAGCTTCATTCATACGATTGAACCCTCATTTATGCGACTCAACATTCAGTCATATCACACAACACCCAATCGCACGACTCAACATCCATTCGCACGATTCCACCTTCATTCGTACGAATTAGCTTCATTCGTACGACTGAACCTCCATTCGTGTGACTAGGCATTCAGTCGTGCGATACACACACAATCGCATACATTCATCCGCATTGACTCAATCGCATGGCAATACTCGTCCGCATGACTTAATCGCATGACACACACAATTGCATGGACTCAATCGCATGACACACACAATCGCATGGACTCAATCGCACGACACACACAATCGCATGGACTCAATCGCATGACACGTCCAGTCGCACGACTCAGTCGCATGACAGATCCAGTCGCCTGAACAGCAGGTTCGTGACTGCAGAAGTGTTGAGTAGCCTTCGGCTGCTCCGTGCACAGGTTTTACACATCAAGTACTTCCAGAAACACTTATCTAACATATCCAAGTAAGATGCACACTCAGCAAGGCAACACACACACCCACACGACCTCATGTGCTCGGGTTGAACCCGAGCACCCGAAACCCTAAAATCACAAAAGTAAAACGAGCAAGAAAGAGACAACCAAGGTCATCTACCTGCTAGAAATGTGTAGTCTCGGCTGTAGCCGTGATCTAACTGGTGAAAACACGAAGAAAACGGGGCGGTTTTAGGTGCAAGGAGGTGGAGAAAGATAAAGAAGAAGATGTAGTTGTGAAGGCTAGGGCTGGAACAAGGGTATTTATACCCAGCGTTAGTTTGGCAAAATGTCACATTTGGCCCCTCCACTTAGCCCCCGAGCTCCCGAATACGTTTCGGTTGAAAAACGACGTAACTAGGCTAGTTATATTAATGATAGGGAAGTATTTAATGTCATTTGTATCTTAAAAAATGATGTTATTAATGACGTTAATACCACATAACATGATATATTTAATGATTGTCGGTGGCGGTATTTGTAAACGTTTTAAGTGATAACGTTGCAAACAATGACAACACAAGCGTAAAAGATAACCAAGCAAGTATGATATCCACACGAATAGGTTATAAAGATGAGGAATGATCAATTGAAGATAAGATAACAGAAACACGTCAATTGACGGACCTTTTGGTGACGAATGTCACAGAAAGCACTGTAATTTTCAGAGAAATATAGAGATAGTAGTGATTGCAAGTCGATAAAAATTAGTTTAAATGCAATTTAATGTATGATAGATAACTTATCAGACTAATGTTAGATACTATATAGTCCTTAAATATTTGATACTTTGATAATTTGATAAATATATTATAATTGGATCAATTAATTATTCAGTAAGAAATCGAAATTGGTGAATAAAAAATTTCATAAAATAAAAATCCACTAAATTAAAGTAGTTTATTTTAGAAAGCAAATACAGAAACAGAGGAAAATTTATAGATTCTTAACACATAATATAAAAGATTAAATGGAATTTGAGGAATGATACCATAAAAGTTGAATTAAATATGGTTAAATGAAATTTTTATGACATAATATAAAAGGTTAACTGGAAGCCATAAATTATAATTTAAATCAGTATGTAAGTATGGTAGTATATTTAAATTAAATGTCTAGTATGGTAAATATTTAGTATATCAAAAAACTAAAAATAAAGATGGTGTAAGAGTGTGTCACGTATCAAATTGATGGTTTAAAAGAATGACATGTGGCTTCAAAAACCTTATTTTATTAGAGTCTACAGATTTGATGTTTGGTACGTAGGTTTTTCATGTTTATCTAATATTAGTAATTTTAGTCTCTATCTACTTTTAACTTTAGATAATACAACATATATTTGACCAATGACAGTTGACCTATACTACAAGGCACATAGCTGAATAAAGGTTCATTTCATTCATTTGACTCATATAAGTGAAGTCCTTGTGTTTGCAAGGCTTTTCATTCATCATTAGAACCTGAGTAACATTCAAGTTTGATTATCATTCCTTTCATCATTTAATGTTTCACTTTACCATAAGTGATACTTAGTAAGGTATCATTTACTTCATCACATAATATAGAACATTTGATAGTACTTTTATATAAACCAGGTATATGGGAATTTCATATTAAAGAAGCATAAATACCTAGTCAACTCATAGTCAACTCCTAGTGAAATCCATGGTAAAAATATTTTATGTCCACTAATGTGAGTAACAACAAGTCAATACGGGTGACTAAACCAAAGCTGGTGAACAAGTAATGCGAACGTATACTAATGCGAACAACCAATACAATGCAGGTGAGGGGACCAATGCGGGCACCCAATACAGGTGACCAACACATTGTTAATATGGGAAATAGTAGCAAATAAGGATGGATAACTAATTTTGGGTAAAGACAAATGCGAGTGAAGGAATTAATGCCAGAAATTATGACAAATGAGTGTGAACAATACCTACTAATCTTATTGATTCTTAGAGTATCTAATTTATAATTTGGTGTTTCATAGTCATATTCCATAGATTAGGGCCTCGTATGACTAGGATTCATCACTAGAGCACACCGTGCATGGAACATCCTTATTAAGCATGCTAAAATGTCATATCCTCGTAAAAATGTCACGTTTATTTAACATGTCACACCCTCAAAATGCACATGCGGGGTTTTACCCCGACACGTGTGACAAATCAAGATCCAAGTTACTAGTTACTCAGAACAACTCTATATGTAATATTTAAAAATAAACTAGAGTTTAAAACTTTAAAACATTACGGAAGCATTTAGTAAATAAGTAAAACCCAATAGGTAGAATGTAAAATGCGCAGAAATACGCGCTCAAACCATTATTTGAAAATATAATGAAATCCAAATGTAAACAAATGATTGTTTCAAAAGCATGCTAGACTTGTGAGAGCTCCTAAAGGTAGTTGCTAGTAACGACATGAGAAAATCATACTAAAATGTCAACATGAGGTTGGTTAGTTCAAGAGTTTGCAAGTTATCATAAATAATAGCATTTGCAATACATAAGCAAGTGTATTGAATTAGATAGCTAGTCTAATTTCATACGTAATAACCATAGCGATTTCACAATCAAAGCTGACTGTGTTCGTTTGTTTACCTTCCGCCACGACATACCAAGTCGTGACACTGTTAGTCATTTAGGACAATATTGCACTCGTTTGACCTCCAGTCTTACCAGGTAGGACTTGTCAACCCCAATAGTACTACCCGAGATTTCCTGCTAGTTTTCTTAGCTAACGATCTGAAGGTGTAAGGTCTTTCAATGGTATATCATACTGTGTTATACTATACATAACTTATAATATTAAAACATTTGTAAAAAGTATGCTATCTTTCCCAAAAAGAAAGTGTATAAAAATAGGGCATTGAACTCACCTGGTACGCAAATAAACAAAATAAGCAAAGCTAATGGTGAGTGGAAAGACAACCCGTCAAAGCTTACCTAGAACATGTGAGTACATAAATATGTATAACCAAAAAAGGTTAATAAACCCTACATGCTCAAACAACATATTGACCTAACTGAACTAACGGAGTTTAGTAACCAAAAATTACAGGATGTTACATTATACCCATGTTTGAAAGAATTTTGGTCACGAATTACATTTCATGATTGTGTTACATCACTGATATACTGCATTGGTACAAACAAATCAAGTGAGTTGACATGTAAGAAATCATAGTTTTGAAAAAAGTTTAACACATGAGTAGGCATACCAGCCCCAAAAGTATATAAAACATGTAAATAAGGGATTTAAAACTTACCTTTAAAGCTTTTGAGCAAAACACTAGAACCAAGGATGAAACTTTAGATCTACACACATGCATCATTAAAGTTTAAAGCTTTTTGCGTAGAAACACGTCAACAATATCTTAGGAGCTTAAATCTATCTTAGATGTATCAAGAAGTATGATAAAAACTCATCTATTTAAGCTTTCTCTCTCTAATCTTGGGAGCAATAAGAATGCATGGAAGTGATGGTGAGGGGTGGTCCCCCCCTTTTTATACCCACATATGGGAACATGTTTCTCTTGTTCCTTTTTTTGTCCTTTAACTTTGTTAAACCATCTCTTTATTTTTTTTCTTTGTTTTTTATGAAGTTTCGGGTGTTACGGAGCCCTTAATACAAATTTTAGTTTTGATGTAACATCCCTTAGTAGACTTTTAAATTTTGATGTCACAGCCTGGTGCCCTTTTTCTTGGGAAAGAGATTAATAGGAAGTTTGCAATTGTCGGTCAAATAAAGCCCCTAGTCCGGACAGCTTCTCTCTTTTTTGTTTTTTGTTTTAAATCTCAAGATGTTATTTAGAATGACTTTAAGCCATTCATGGATTATTTCATAGCGAATGCAAGTTAAGTCATAGCTTTGTTTCTTTTTCTCATGATTTTCATCGCCAAATTTAATGACCCGAAAACTCCTAAAGATTATCTGCCTACTAGTCGTATAAGAATTATGTATAAATTAGATTCCAAATGTCTTGTTAAAGGCTTAAAATGGTAATTGGTTTGGTCATCTTTGAGTCTCAATCGATTTTCATCGCAAGTATGAGTATTCTTGTTGTCTTTTAATTACTAATGTGCTTTGTTCATGGCTAAGAATATCCAAAATAGGTTTTCCTCATAAAGATTAACAATGAAAAGGGTTTTGATAGCATGGATTGAAAATTTCTCCTAAATACCCTTGCTTATATGGGTTCCACACAGATGATGTAGATGGATCTCAGGTTGTCTCAAGACCTTAAGAGTTTCAAACCTAAATAATCGTTCCCCAGTCGCTGAGTTTCAACGTTCATGTAGACTTAGGTATAGGGAATCCTTTTCTAAGTTAGGTAGGGGGGAATCCCTAAATAACTTAGGTAGGGGGGAAACATTTTCTAAATTTTTTATGTTTTGTGGAGGCTTAATCTTCAATAATGACAAAGACAGTAAATCTAGGATTTTTTGATGAAGTATAAGAGATAATAGGTCGTCTTTGTCTAATATACAATATGCACATCTTGTTCTCTGGCATGAAATCGAATATTAACAATATTGCTTGTATCTTAAGGTGTTTTTATCTTTTATCTAGGCTTAAGGTTAATTTAGATAAGTTTTTTCCTTTATAGAGTGGGTATTAACTAGGGCTTCCTAATTGAATTAGATTTCATTTTAGGCTGTAAAATTGGATGGCTCCAACTTACTTAGAGATATTATGAATCTTATAAAAAAATTAGAATTATAAATAGATTTTCTTGAGGAACATATTTTGTCTTAGAAAGGTAATACTCTTTCAATTGGGGGTAGGCTCGCTATAATAAAATCAGTACTCTCTAGTCTCACTCTATAAATTTATCAAGTTATAGAGCCCTTAAAAAAGTATTTACAAAAGTAGAGTCTATCATACATAAGTTTCTTTGGGGAAGCATCTCGAATTCAAGTAAGATCCATTGAGTAAAATGGTCAAAAGTTATTTCTTTAAAAAAGCAGGTGGTCTCGACATTGCTTCACTAAATGCCTCAAATTTAACTCTTTAGCCAAATGAATTTGTCCATTTAAAGTTAAAAATATGTATGTGTCATCCATTCTCAACTCTATTTTCCTTTTTCACTAATACCAGTTACAAATGAGATGTTGAAGTCATGGAAATTGATAAATTGATAGAGCTGAGAGTGGTAATAGTTACAAGTGGAATACATGGGTCCCATTAAGGTTATTATAAGTTGGAGAGAAAACTTAGGACGGATCCCCTCGGGAGGCAACTCGAATAGGTCTCCAACTAAACTCCACTAGAAACTCATATGAGTAACTTTGCCAAATACTAGCTTAGGTTTAATAGCATTCTAATTAGGCTACTCAAGTTTAAAAGTGTTATAATTAAGTCAGTCAGGTTTCTAGTTCTAATTTAGTTATAGGTTTTTACACGTTTTAGTGTTTTTTATTTATTTGTTAAGAATTTTGGTATTTTTTTTTATTCTGATGTGGAGTGGTGATGTGGATTCTAGGGTTTTTTTATTCTTTGAATATAATTAACATGTGTTTGTAAGTTTTTTTTAATATAATTACTATGTTGAAAATACTGACCCCTACATCTTCTCCTCCATTTCTTTCTTAACACAAAAAGATCCAATTATGACTCGATTTGATAGTTTACTGACACAATTTGAGCAAAATATGTATGAGTGACCTAATAAAACATTTTTAAAACTTGATTACTCTTCTGTTATGTTTTCCACCTTGTTTATCATCACACCCTCATCTCCTGGTTGTCTACTTCCTCCATTGGGTTGGAATTAGTAATCTGGCCAAGACATCCCCATTTAGACTCTTCATAATGGTTTGGAGTAACTGGTAAGGTTGCTGTTTTATGACCTTGAGGTCATGGGTTCTAGCCGTAGAAACAACCTCTTGCATAAAATTGTGCAATGAAAGGTTGCGTACATCAGATCGCTTCGCGATCCGGCCCCTCCCCGGACCCTGCGCAAAGCGGGAGCTTCATGCACCGGGTACGCCCTTTATAATGGTTTGGAGTATTTGGCATGTTTGGAAAGAGCTAGTATACAACACAAGCACATTTACATGGGGAACATCTGAGGGAAACTAAATCAGGATGGTTTTTGTGGATCAAGAACCGTTCCCAGAAGTTTAATGAGAAATGGTCAAATTGAATTTCTTTTAATGTTTCCATGTAATCTCTAGCTTCGGTTTCTTATTGTATTAGTGTAAGTGCTTCTTTGCTGGCAACTTGCTAGTAGTTTTACTTCATTTCACCCTTAAAATTAAAATTTATTTTTGATTATATATGCATCATTAATTTATACAGATTCGTATATTAGAGTAGTTTTGAAAATAGAAGGTTCACATAAAATCAATGTGGAAAGTGTTTGCTTGAGAGTTCGGAGAAATTAGTTAAATTAATCCAACAAGAACATATATAATTTGTTCAATAGCACAGGAACACCATAGCCAAGAACACCATGTGATATATAATTTGTTCAAATAATCCAACAAGTTACCTCTTTAATCATGTTGGTTAAGTTTTGTTTGATAGCACAAGAACACAATCTTCTTTCTCGAGACACTTTCTTTCATAGATTCGAATTCACAGAGAATTATTTATAGCTAGTTTGATTGATTGTTTGAATAGAGGATTTGGTGGAAGTGGATGCAGCTTTGAGCTGCGGGAGTCTGTTTTTGAGGTTTGGATTTGAAATAGGAAAGAGAATCGAAGATATTGTAAGGTTGATTTGAAGAATTGAAAGTGATTGGAGATAAATCCCCTTTGTGAAGAAATTTGGAGATCGAATTTGAAGATGATCTTCGCTGTAAAATGTTCATCGTTCGCCTAAAGTTTTGAGAGTTTTTGCATCGGAAAGTATCAATCGTTGTGATTGCTTACTCATTAATGGAGCATTCCCTCAATTGATGGAGCAAACTACTTGACATCTTTCTCCAATCTTCTTCACTATCCCCAACCTTACTACCATCGACCCCCATCCACCTGTTTGCAGTCCCACCTCCGCCATCCCTTGACACCCTCACAACCCACCTGCTCCTCTTTTTTATATGCTTTCTCTTCTCTTCTACCATACATAAAACCTCACCACTCACGCCACCCCAAACCTCCATCATCGCAACCGGCCAACCCAATTCTACTCGAACTCCAACCAAAACCTCTAGTGATTTTGAAGAATTGATCTTTTTTTTGGGTTTTAAAATTGTGCACGCCAAGTGTTTGGTGAAATTACCAAATGAATTTTTTCTATGGTTTATTTGTTGGGTTACCAACCGCATTAGCGGCTTTATTAATTTGACTCATGAGGGTTTCCAATCAGAAACTTAAGGGTAGTTTTTATCATTTCTTTGTATTGTTCACCACAGGAATTACAGTTTCAAAATCAAAAACCTAACAATTTTCTTGGTACGTAGGTGGGTATGGGTGACACTTTAGATAACAAGTTGGGCCCCTCTTTGGAAGTGGGTACTTGTTCTGTTGGTGGTGTTTAGCCATACCCGTTTAGGGGATTCCATTGTTGTCTGGATGGTACGATTGGGTTTAAAGTTTTTCCTTGTTTGGTAGTGCATATTAAGCGATTTCATTTGTCCTCGAATGATCAAATGGGGGTTTTGCAATAGGCGGTTTCCACAAATGGTGAGTTGTTTGCCTCCGTTGGTCGGGCCCTAAAGGTTTCAGGCCAATGGCTATATAGAAGTTGTATGCGTCTTCATGCTCTCAGTCAAGGATGCCATCATGCTAATGGTGTGGTTCGGTTTAAGTGGTTTTTGGGTGATGTGGAAGAGTATATTGCGGGGATCGCTAAGCTGCATGTCGGGAGAGTTATTGTTCATGTGGGGTTGGTGGTGGTAGATGAGGTACTTTTAGATCGTGTTTTCTTCCTCCCTATCATGACGGTTAAAAGCATCCCTTATAGTTGTCGTATGGGCTTCACTCAAGCCTTAAATGAAATGTTAGGCAAGGTGGTGGGTATGCCACGATCTGTTGAGGCATGGGTGAGACTTCTTTTGTTACCGCGTTGCGCTTTACGTGTTTTCAGACCATCTAACCGGCAGGAAAGTAGGTCTGGTAACTGGAAGTCTTTGCAATCTAATTCTATTCAACGATCATTGGTAGCTTGGGGTGATCGAGATGGATTCAATGAGCTTATTCTACCACTTTTTACTCCACCCATATGGATGGAATCATATTGTGATGGGCGTACCTTTAAGGCTGATAATTTACGTTGAGCTCTATGTTAAAGCATGTTTGAGGAAAGTCACAGATGGTCACTTCATTGCTGCAGTTAAAGTATTATGCTCCTTAGAGGTTGCACCTTTTGGTAATGATACCATGGAGGCGTTAGTGGCTAAACACCCCACCATGCCCCACCAGCTGTGTCTGATTCCTTGTTTTTCATATCCCTCACTTGTTACTAATGCTGACAGTGTATTGGGGTTCATTAAATAATTCCCCAAAGGGACATCTTGTGGGCAAGACGGTTTGGAGAGCTCAACACTTACCGGATGCTTTTTGTGGTGAGGGGTCTGCTATTACTATTGGACTGCTCAGGGCAATTACTGCAGTGATTAATTTATGTTTGGATGGGAGGTGTCCTAAGGTTTTAGTGGAGTTCATTGCCACCGCCCCACTCATGCCATTGTTATAACCAGATAACGGGATTAGGCTTATTGCTGTGGTTGTGATTTGGAGGAAGCTAGTCTCTAAGGTGGCTATGAGGTGTGTTGGGAAGGAGATGGCTAAATACCTTGGTGACTTCCAATTTGGGGTGGGGATACTTAGTGGAGCAGAGGAAGTGCTCCATAACACGAACAAGGTCGTAAATAAGTTTCACTCAGATGTGTCTTTAGCTATGCTTACCGTCGATTTCTCTAATGCCTTTAAGTTGGTTGATAGGACTGCATTATTAAGGGAGGTTTGGATTCATTGCCCGTCCATTTCTCTTTGGATGGACTTTTTATATGGCCAATCGGCTAGGTTATATGTGGCGGATGACCATATTTTGTCCACGACGAGCGTCCAACAGGGGGACCCTTAGGGCCTCTCATTTTTGCTCTAGTTCTACACCTGCTTGTGCATCAAATCAAGGATCATTACAAGCTTCTATTTCATGCTTGGTATCTTGATGATAGTACGATTATTGGAGAGGCTAGAGAGGTGGCTAAGGCCTTAGATGTCATCATGGCCGAGGGGTCACGCTTGGGTCTTAGAAAACAGAAGTTTTTTGGCCGTCGTGTAATGGGGTGAAGGTTCAAGATGGTTTATTTCCTTGCGAGATCGGACGACCGGAGCTATGAAAAGGGCATCTCGGGCTGTGGAACTAATGGATTGCCTCCCACGCCTACGAGACCCTCAGAGCGAACTCCTTCTGCTCCGCTCATGTATGCGAGTTGGGAAATTACTATTCGGCCATAGAATGTGCCAGCCTATGTATGTAGGGGAAGTTGTCTATGTGTTTGACAAAGGGCTTCAGGAGGCAATAGAGGATATTATAGTTTCTGGAGGGCCTTTTTTGGGGATTTCAATAGAGACTAGCATCTCTTCTGACTCGTTTTGGGAGGTTTGGTTTATGCTCCGCTGAAGATGTATCGACGTATGCTTTTGTGGCCTCTAGGGCACAATCGTGGGTTTTGTACGACCACATTCTTCAGGGATCTAGCTTGAACGTGTTAGATTCTGATTATGGGTGTGTGTTAGACCGCGTGCACAAATCTCTTCCTGATTTTGATATTAGTAGGTTCTCTAAAAAGGACACCGCCCCTTAAAGCCAATGTGTTTTGACAAGTGCACTTTTTGGTAGGATCGTTCAAAATTTAGAAGTGAGGTTTGATTTGTCACCCCGTCAAAAAACGGTGTTTGCGTGCTTACGGGCTCATGGGGCTTAGGATTTTTTGACCGTCATCCTCATTAAAGGAGTGTGGCAGCATATGTCGTCTTTGGAGTATCAGGCTATCCTTAAGTATCGGTTAATGACTCCCTTGTTTCCAATTGATGAGCCTTGTCCATTTTTACACAAAGTTTGTTTGGATGCTTTTGGTGACCATGCGGTTCATTGCAAGGATTTGCCTTTTGAAATACAGGCATGATTTGGTTAGGGATCTCTTTTGTGATGTCCTTAAGCGGGCAGGAATTTCAGCTAAAAAGGAGACTCTCGTGAACTTTCTTACTGATCCGCGAGAGGGGAGGTCTACTCTGTGCCCAGCTGTCGTTCTTGCATTTGGGTGGGCACGGGGAAACATGCTTGTGTGGATTTTACCGGGGTATCTCCTTTGCTTGGGTTCAGGGATAATGGGTTTGTTGCGGGACAAGCGGCGTTGAAAGCGGAATCATGCAATGACACTAAACATGAGAAAACTTGTCTTGAGAATCAACATGTTTTTATTCCATTGGCCTTTGATACCTTTGGTTTCCTAGCCCCGGGGGCCGTGCACTTCCTGAATCGGGTTCAACGGGTCATCCATAGCAATATTCGACCCCTAAGGGCCAAGGTTTTGTTTTTAGTAGGCTAGGTTTCGCTATTCAAAAAGGGGTTGTGACACAACTTGTTGGCTGTTCTCTTTATTGTAAGTATTTGGTATAAACTTCAACTAGTAAACATGCTGCCGCGCGTTGCTGCGGCAATCAAATTTACAACAAACCAATGATTTCAAAACAACAAAGTATCAAATTGCATCACGTAAATAGTTAAGCACATCACGTAAATAGTTACTTTGAGAATAAAAAAAGAAGAACAATACAGCAAAACCCAAGGTACAACAAAAGTAATAGACTTACTTCATAACTAAGTAACATTTATCATTTCTTCATTTACAGGAAGAGAACTGCTAAGATTTATCGAGTTATTCAAACAATTCAATGCCTCAATTTGTTCTATGAATAGTAATATGTGAAACAGTGTAGATGATCAGGACAAAAACAACATCCTAAGTAGGCAAATCGCAATCACCCCATAATTGTATTTCAATAACAATAAATCTAAAGCTGTAGCAATAACTATAAATCATAAACATTTAGATCATGTTAACAATAAAATCAATCTAAAAGCAAGAACTTCACCATCACTACCATGTTAACATTTTGCATACTTTTAGATGGGTTACACATGATACAACATTACAACTAATAGAGCATCTCTTGCAAATTGAGAAAATTGAGTTTTAAAACCAGTGTGTTTCATAGGTTATCAATATACTTCACAGACTAATGAGCTATCTAAACATAGAAACATTAGACCTTTGATGAGCCACTTACTTTTAGGTTTTGAAATCTTCAAAATTTCTTTCGCATGTGACTAATAAATGTGCATCTTACCTGCAATAATAGAATTGCTTTTAGTCTAGTTCCATACTTGAAGTTGTATCTATAATCATAAGAAGCAACAAAAAAAAGTAAAAAGGAATCAAGATGAAACAAATAAGATAATCATGTTGGTAGAGATGGTCAAAAGAACAACTACACATGTTACAACATTTATGACAACTACATTATCGCTGAAAGCTATAACATTCGTCATCTATTTCCAAATAAATGTTTATTCTCATGTTGTTAGAGCTTCATAAGCACGAAAAGGCTTTGTATTCACAGGTTATTAAATAATCAACGAATCAAAATTTCAAGTATTTCTTGACTATTTTGATAGATTACAAACGTTTTAATATAATTAAACAAGTGTTTATTAAATTTTAAAATATGGTAATATATATTATGTCAAATTTGTATGAAAAATGCCAAATATATAGACTATCAATGGTTACTTCGAAAGTATTATAAGCTGCCATTTTTGCTAACAAAGGTTTGGTGAAGTAAGACTCATTATTCAATGCTAACTCAGTTTTATTTTTGTCAATTCTTTTAAGGCCTGAATTAAAAACTTTAATGTTCTTCACCAAACTGATCAATTGTATAAACATTAGGGACATTAGGCCTTTCAGAAGTAACTATTTACTAACTTTGGAGTTTATAAGTCTTCTAAATATCCTTTGAAGTCTCAGCTGCAATAATAAATTAGTTTATAGTAAAGTTCTTTTATTTTAAATAGTATGAAAAAAAGTAATAAAAAACAAAACTGAATTACAACTAACCAAACTGATAACTTAATAATATCTTCTCATCATTGATCATGATAAACAAATAATCATTTACAAAGAAAAATATAAATTGGAAAGAAAGTTTGTTTGTCAGCTCAACCTTTAAGCAAAAGACTTAAACACCATAGAGAACAATAGTCAAAATAACACCATAACATAAAGAAATAGAAAATACCTTGGTTGTGGAACAAATCTCTTGCAGATCTTGTAGATCATAATGGTTAAGACCAAGTGTTCTCAAACCATAACAACACAAGCAAGACCGCAATCCCAAGAATGTAATTGTTTTATCAGTGAAACCTACACCGAGTAAAGAACTTCATTAATTTGTAAGCCAACCAACCAAATCCACCTTAAGCAAAATAAACTTCAAACTCCAACAAAATAGGAGTGGCCCAATACGGCATTACCTCCTTTTAATATTCTCACTTTTCAATGACAAATTGAAATTGTATGGTTCTGCCATGCTCAAAACATCATCCTCTTCGTGAGGAAGAGTGGGATGGAATGATGCCCAATTGACTCCTCGGTCATGGCCCTCCAATACATATTTCACAACAGCATCAACCCCTCCAAGGAGATCATCAGCAGGGGAAATAGTTTTCTTCTTAAGGGCACCAATATCCCAAACTCGAACAATCTGATCTAATGATGCCGATACCACGAGGTCCTCCTTTGGATGGAACAAAGCACACATTACATAATGGTTGTGTCCAGTCAAAACAGATATGCAAGTACGAGACTGCCAATTCCATATCCAGATAGTTTGATCATCACTAGCACTAACAATCCAGGGGTTCTCATGGTGAAACTGAACCGTCCGAATATAATCAAGGTGACCAAGTAGTGTGAACAAACACCGATGCAGCTTATAATTCCATACTTTGATCTTGTAATCATCTCCTGCATGTGCACTTACACATTAAACATGAAAGGTATTCCCAAATAATCAAATATTCTTAGACAGATAGCTATATATGTAAGGGCTTTAAGCTAACCAATATGAAGAAGAAACAAAGCTAACTGCTTGTGTGCATAGAGAAAACAGAATTAAAGGCCTCCAACTTTCCAAGATAACTTAGTTTTAGCTATGAAATAGCACTTGCTCATAGGCATTGCATCAAATCTGCTAGATCCAAACCATTCCATTGTTTTTCACATTTTAAACATTGCAAAAAATTGAAAGTATGCCCCCAAACATACTAGTGTGAAGTTACAATCTGATGATCCCAGGGGTCTGTTTGAGAGAGAATTCTAAGACAAACTAGAGATGCATTAACAACAAATGAAAGTTTACATGGGTATTTATACCCTTACGTTTCTTGGGGTGCAAGCAATCTAACCAACCCCTTAACCAACTAACTTATGTTATACAATAATAATACTACATAATAATAAACTTATAATAACAAGAATTATGGTCTAACATTCTCCCCCCTAATTCTTGATTCCTTCTGCTAGGTCTTTAACTCCAATAAGGCTTCTCATTTCCATAAACTTGATCCTTGGTAATGCTTTAGTAAGTATGTCGGCTCTTTGCATTTCTCCACTTATAT
>BJCO01184433.1:827-25057 GCA_018326465.1 Flaveria floridana | reverse complement strand
CATTGGTTATGGCCTATGGGTGAACAGGGAGACAGGTGATCACATACATACTCGGCATTGGAGAAGTTTCATCCAGATGAACAGGGACCGTTTGGGATTACAACCACTTGTCTTGAAACATTTATTAAAAGTTGTGCAGGCTACTCGGTCATCACGTACATACTCGGCATTGGAGACAGGTGACTCTTTTATATATGGTCCAAGAGGAGGCAAGATGTGTGGGTTACTGGGTTGAGTAAACAGTCAAACTGGGTTCTGAGTCTAACCTGGTTGGGTTGACCCACACACACATTCTTTTATGTCTGCTAAATCTAACTTTTTATTAATAATTAATGTTTTAGTATTGATTACAAAAACCTTACAGCAATGGGTATCATTGATTACTTAAAAGGGCAAATTGCAAATACTTTTAATCATACTTTCAGTTTTTGATTCATACTTTGAAAATCAACGCTTCAATTCCTACTCATCATTTTGCATGTGCAGGTACTTGGATAATCTTCTACTTAGGGATGATGGTCGCCTTTTCCATGTTAATTTCTCTCCACCTATGAAGCTTTGCAAAGAAATGGTGGAGGCTATGGGTGGTGCAGAAAGGTAAACTAATATTATTCTTTTCATGGTACTTTTTTTGGGCAAACTACAACGAAATGCAATATACTATTCAATCTTTACTGATATTAAAACAAACTTTCCTTTTAGTTTCCCTTTTTTTTCAAAGAATACTAACATGCTTTCAATATGCATAATCATGCTATATACCTAAAACGTAATAAGGCTCCTCGAATAAGTCATTTCAGGTGTTATATCATTAAGAGTATGTATTTGCTAAAGACAGCAGCAACAGACTTTATTTGATGTGTACGGTTAAAAGATAAATTATATTAGAAATATTTACATCAACAAAAAAATATACTTTATGGTATAGGAGTGACAACAATACCTAACTAGGTACATATTAAGTGACTAAATGACATTCCCTCTCAAACATGTTGATTGATATTATGGCAATAGGTATTACATGTGCCGGTGTTACGTCTGAAGAAAATATATAGGATATTATTAGACATAGAATATACTTGTATATGTATATGGGTCTCCCGCGGCAACGCACGGGGCCAACCTTCTAGTTTCTAATTAATGAATTATAAAAGATGTTAAAGGCTCATGTGCGCTTGAAAGGAGTATGCAACCGGGTAGCTGAGGGCAGCAAATAGTTCAAATGAGATGGTAATTTGTGATTAAGTGAGGCTAAGGGTTCTCGAGCATTGGAAAAGGAGTACATAGCTTTAAGGCTATGCGGTATTGGTGTTGAGTTGGCAATATTTAAGGCTGTTCACGAGTCGATCTGAGCCGAGCCATGGCAAGCTCGAACTCGGCCGGAATTTGAACCGAACCAGCTCGGCTCGATTTGATTTTAAAACTGAACTAAAAATCTAGGCTCGAGCTTAGCTTGGTTCTCGACGCGGCTCGGTTTGGCTCGGTTTTAATTTCATTAACACAAATAAAAAATAAGTGCAAAATAAATTCAACATATCACATAACTTATAATCGGTTTATATCATGTTTAATAAAATCTAAATTAATTTAAAGACGCAAGGTTCAATTTCAACATAATTCAGATTACTTAATCGGTATCTAAATCGAACAAACAAATCCCGCAACACTACATAACATCCGGTGGTCCGCTTTTTAGCTAATAAATTGAAAGTGTTCTTAAATAATTCATTCTAATATAAAAAAAATATAGAAGCGTTACATGAAATGATCTTATACAAACATTATACTTTAATATTTTAACATGAGAAATAGCTAAAAAGTTATATTATATAAATAAGAAATAAGCAAATGCAATTATGTATGTTATATACATAAAAATAATATATATTAAAAATAAAATAATCCAAGCCATACAATGAGCTAAACCGAGCCGGCTCAGCTCGTCACAAACCGAGCCGAGTTCAACTCATTTTCAAACCGAGGCGGCTCAATTCAGTTTATTTTAAAACTGAACCATTTCGAGCGAGCTCCGAGTTGCGAGCTATTTGGACAGCCTTGACGCAAATATTAAGGGTGTGAAATACTACCCCATTGGGGCGTTAAAGGGCATCAAATGCCTTATGTGTTAATTCAGTAGAGAGGGACCCTCTATACCGAATCAATCCATTAATTATTTTAAATTAAGGAAAACACAAGTGAATTTCTGCTATACCATTTTTCATATAGATAAGGTGGAATAAAAATGAGTAAAATGGATGATAGGACGTTTACGTGAAGTTAAGAGACTTCAGACCATGTATCATATGATTCTTTCGGAGAACACCCCACCCCCTAGAGAGCAAGGGCACGCATGATGGGGTGTGACGTGAGTGAGGTATATCTTAAAGCCCTTTAATTTCACATTATTACATTTAATTGATTATAACTTAAAAAATTGTTAAAACTCTAGTATTTGATTGTTAAATATGAGGTATATCTTAAAGCCCGTTTAGTTTCACGTAGGTATCACATCACCCCAGTTTACCCCTCTTTCACTCCACCTCACAAGCGCATTTCACGTTGCCAACTTAACATTAACACCCAAGGCGTTAGTGCATATTGCATAGCCATACAAACCCTAGATAAATTGCTAATTATCGGGGTTTTTCTTGTCTTTGTACAATAATCAATCGGATAAATAATTATTTAAATACATTCCATCTAACTGTAAAGTAAAGAGAAATGGAACTGCAACTTTAAAGATAAAAGTAATAATTATAAATATTTAGCTGGATTTTATATAGTTTTGTTAAAAAGGATAATGCAATATTGTTTTTAAAGAAAAAAACTGCGGCAATTTTTCTACATGGGAAGAAATTTCATACAAACAATCACATAATTTCACAAAACATATCCTCAACATTAGCTAAGTTTTTTTTTTTCCTTTTATCTTTTTGTGACCATACAACAATTTCAATATCACAATATGCTAATCACGTAAATCAGACTCTCTTCGATTAAAAGATCTCTCTCTAATGGTGGCCAAAAGCGGCTTCCACGACAATCGCTTGGTCGATTTTCTCACATTATTCGGCTCATGTTGTTTAGACCCATCATCCGAAATCTCACTCGACTCTTTAGCTTCTGTGCTAGCCGGCTCGGGGGCTCGCTTGGCTTTAACCCGAGGGGGCTTGGCTATATTGCTTAGAGTCTTTTTAAGAGATTTTTGCGTTGACTTTTTGACTTGTGGGCTAGCCAAAGGGGCAGGCTGGTCCTTGGCTACGTTAGTGCTTGGAAGAGAGATCTTGCACAACTCTGCGCCTTGTGGATTAGCCAAAGTGGTCTGCTTGATTTTGTGTTGGCGAGTCTTGGCTATGTTGGTGAGCTTTTTCGCTAGAGAGGTCAAGTCACTTGAAGACTCGTTGAACCGGATAAAAGAGCAAGGGAGTAAAAAGTATATTTTGCCCGGTTCAAGTAGCGTGTCGAGTTTAAGTGGTACCAAACCGAGTTGCATAAGTCGAATAGGAGTAGTGATGAAGTGTTTTGGGAATAAAGTGACTACCTGATTAACCGTGGCCGGACTTTCGTAGTCTTCTATGTAACCGTCGAAGTGAACCACTCTTATGGTCCTCAATCTTGGTCTAGTTGATCTTTTGCGAAAGCAACACGAACCCATCGGTTAAACACGGGCATGTACACCCGATCAACACACACCCAACCCGCTCATGTGATGCTCGAATTGTACTTGATGATTCGCTACGGCCAGACCGGAGTCCTTTCTCTCTATCAAAATCCTCTTGGTTTTAAAATGATCACTTAGTAGTAGATCAATAGGAAACTGAAGCCTTTATTTTATAAATATAAAAAATATATATATAAGGCCAACAACTCTATATAATATATAAATGGTAGACCCACGAAGGAAGCCTGGTGTGTGGCCCAACTTTTTTTTATTTTATAAAAACGAATATAACGTGATCGGTTATTATAAACCTTAATTGAATGTTATCATGTTAGTTATTATATTTAAAATGTGCTAAAGTACAAAGATATTAGTTTTTTAGAGGAATTGTAACAGCTGTTAGAATTATTCGCGTAGTGGGTCACTAGGTTGCCGCTAAAAGACGGCAAGTTGACCCAAGTCATCCAAATTTCTTTTTTTTCTACATACTTCTTGTATTATTATTTTTTTCCAGAAAAACGTGTGTTATCGTTCTTAAAATAATATTTAGAAAATAATTATTAATTATTAGACGAATATAAATCATATCTTGTACAAATTCACAATTGTTCCCCATCTTAGAGTAAATTATCATTTTCATCTTTGACGTTTTGTCATTTTAACCGTTTGCATCCCTATAGTTTTAAAATTGTCATCTGCCCTCTGACGTTTTATGTTGTCTTCATTTGAGTGTCTGCCGTTTTATTTTTATTTCAAGTTGAGTCAAGATAACTACACTGTTATTTTTCTGTTAAAATTAATGTTAAAAATACTAAACTACCCCTAAAATTAAATAAATTAAAAAAACTTGTGGTATCCATTCATATCAACATCTTCTTCATTACCAACACACCCATCACCACCAGCACAACCTCATCACCATATCCACAACCTTCAACACCACTTCCACAACCCTAATCACCACCACGAAAACCACTTATCACCACCTCCACATCCCTCATCACTACTAGCATAGTCCCTTTCACACACATACACTCTATTTTCTCTTTATTAGAGCCACCCATCACCACCGTCGTTCCCTTCACCACCACCACGACCCCCATCACCACCACCGCAGCCCCCATCACCACCACCGCGACCCCCCATCACCACCACCGCGACCCCCCTTCACCACCATCGCAACCCCCCATCACCACCACCACCGCAGCCCCCGATGATTGAGTCTTGTTTATGCCAAACACACTTTTCGTCCTTATTACCCTCATCTTCTTCCCCCATTACTATAAAGAACCCTAACTTTCCTTCGTACATCCCACGCCCACTATCCCCTTCATCTTCTCAACTCAATCAAATCATCAAACTTTCAACATGATTTCTTGAAGATTCCCCCAATTCTAACCTGGGTTTACCCTAAAATATTTCATTTCAGTTCCAATTTCCCTCAATCAATCACCTAAAAGAAACTGTTGTTGATCAAATTAGGATATGGAAAAGCTTAATTTCGTCAAAAATGGTGTCTTGAGACTACCTCTAGGCTTTCGATTCCATCCCACTCAAGAAGTGAACTTTGTATCTGTTATCGCTGATGGATCGAGCCTACGCTGTGGGTTTATTGTGGGAGTTTGATATTTGGTTTTTACAGAGCAGAGATAAGGGATGGGGGTAGAGAGAGAGAAAAGATAAGGGATGGAGTTCGGGGTGGGGGTCAGGGTGAGGATGAGGGTTTGCGATTTAATAAATAAGGGTAATTTTGTCATTTTACAAAAGTTAACAGAAAAATCTAACGTCGTTAGTGTTTTGGACTTAAATGGAGATAAAAAGGAAACGTTAGGGGGCAGATGACAATTTTAAATTACAGGGATGCAAACGGTTAAAATGGAAAAACATCTGGGATGCAAATGGTAATTTACTCCCCATCTTGTTACATCAATTTACTAAATCAGGTTGTAAAAACTTTAATGATGGCTATGTCTATTAATATGTTCATTGTCCAATTCCAACTGATTTGAAATATAGTTTGAAAAACATCATAAATGTTTTTTATATGGGTTTCTTTGTTTGTTTGTTTTTAAGGTAAGGGAAAATGCATAAGCAAGATGTTGGGCAAGGCAAAAGTACATGCGAACAAAAACAAAAACATAATACAACAAAAAAACAGTCATTTTAAAAAGAAATAGTACACCATTCAAAACAAATTAAAGATTATAAGTTGTCATGATTCTTAACCCAAAGAAACCCTGTGTTCTTGACATATTCAACAAGGGTGTTAGTTGAAGCGCCCTGAGTACGAAACATAACATCATTTCTTATATCCCATTCGTAATAAAAAGCCACTAGAACAATGACCTGCACCATATTACCCTGGGAGATACCGTGGCAAAACTATGAACCTCGAGAAGATCCAAGAGCAAACATAGCTCCAAAGCATTATGGCAAAGTAGCAGGAAATAAACATATGATCCACCATTTTCAGATGTTGACGGCACAATGGGCAATTATAGGAACCACCATTTGCATTTCTTTGTTAGAAGACGTGACTAGTCGGGATGACATTGACTGTTAAGGAAACCATTTGCCCCAATTGTGAATGTAATTGTTAGTAAAGCATTGTTAGAATTAAACATTTTTCTCATTGATCTAACCAAGAATACACCTTACCCTATGGGTCACCTTTCCAAACCCATCCATCATTAGAAGCTACAATCTATGATGTCAAATCAATATTTAGCTTGAGTGAAACCAATCATAACTTATTAATATTGGTCGACATCCCGTTGGCGATATGGCATGAAGGAATGACTTCGATTAGAATGATGAATGTAGGATAACACGTTGACCCATAATTATTAAATCCAATTCAAACCTCCACCATGATTTTGATATAAATTTCAAACTAAGAACGTTAAATGTTAGAAAAAAAATTATAACGATATGAAGTCCAAAGCACAACAACAATTTGTAAAGAAACAAAAAACAGTGAAGCCTGAACTAGGCTTGTGTTTCACACAATTCCCTTAAACATATTCGCGGTCTGTTTCCAGTGTACGTCGGTTCGAAACAGTAACTGCGTACTGCAGGACTTGATCACTTTCCTGAAATGAAAACGGAGATGTTGCAGTAGAGAGAAGAGATCGAGAGAGAAATGATCGGTTAGTGTGCCTAAACTTTTTCAGTTTAACTGGTTTATATAGCCATAAATCCATAACTGAATTATAACCATTATTGATACATAATGATGATCATTAGTGTAGAATAATGGTGGTCTTTAATGCAGACTAAACTGAAAATAATAATGATAATAATGATCGTTGACAACGAATATAATATTATACTTGCCTTGCCCGGGCCCGAGTTTTTGGAGTTGCATTCGTGTCCGCGGGACGTGCGAGCACGCACAAGTTCGATGAAAATCCAACCAAAAACTCTTTTTTGCACCCCCCTGTACGAAGGTAGGACTTGTGGAAAAATATGTCATAAGGATACAGTAGAGTGGTAAGACAACTCGTTATAAATCACATCTCACTTTGTTCCCACACCAATGTTGGACAAAGTGTTTACCTTAATTTTTAGACATTCATTCACACACCCAAAACTTCCAACAATCCCCCACATGAATGGAGGTCGATCTAACAAACAACATTATTTTGCTTAATTCAGCAGTTGAGTTTTGCATACTATAGGTAGGTGCTACTGTTTAAACCTTCGCTCATGAAGCGCACTTAGCCCACTACCTTTGAGTAGACGGTGATGTTTTTGAACTCGTCTGCCGTTTGTGTATATGACAATATACTTCACACAATACTCTCCCTGACAAAGTCAAGTCCTCATAGTTATGTTCGTTATGGTCATGAAGATGAGCCTAGTTCGGCGAGAGCCATTAAGTATTGTGACCCAATAATACCCTTCGAAGTAACCCCACTTCTCTCTCACATAGGTGATTCATTATGTATGGTTACCTTAGTCGAATCATTAAAAGCCATAGGCTTAGGCTCACACTTGAAATTTTAGGAATGGACTAGGACGTTTACTGAGTTTTCCCCCTGTAGGGTTATCCACCCCCATGTGACCTCACTAACTCATACAATTAAGTTTTCCTATTGAACTCAATTCTTGGGATATCCAGTCTATTAAGTTCGGTTTCCTTCATATGAATTTTAATTTTTCAAGGGCATTAGTCCTATTCCTGTCACACCCCAACCGACGGCGGGATCATCGGGGCGGATGAATGTGAATCGCTTGTTCATAGCACGTGGAATTAAATAAGTTGGAATAAAATTAAATACCATTTCCATTGAATGATACTAATCAAATGATTCACTACAATGCAATAAAGATTCAAATAACATAATAAATTCCCAGCATAAACAAGTCCTCTAAACTGTATCCTAAAATCATGTGAGAAATTAACGAGCCAGCTAACGAATTAGCCGGTGAGTAAACACAGGTTTGAATACATATTTAAATTGATTAAAATGATTGAAACCAATTCAATTCACATGGCAATGTCAAGACTTATAATGCAATAGTGTAACATAAAAGACAAACTAACACAATCAAACCTAATGACTAAATTGACTCGGTCCGCAGATGAAGCCTTATAGAATGAATGATTCTGGTTCCAGTCACCATGCGACTAAACAAATGGGTGGGTTTGTCAAACCAATAGATCTATATTGTTACCGTGGTTGCATGAAATAATGATTGTGTTGTCATTAAGTTTATCTAACTATGAACACATAATTGCGAGTAATAACATAACATGTCTTGAACTAAATTTAGAATGATATAGAATAACAAAGAATAACAATGATTGAATATTAAATTACATGATTTTCTCAAATAATAAAACACATAAAAAAGAACAATGAATACTCACATTGATAGTTATAATTGGTTTGGAAATGATAGAATGCTAGGCTTGCTACCAAAATATCTTCACGATTCAACCTAAGGTTTGGTGTCTTTTTGTTAGAATAATAATAATTGAAGAACTAGCTATGAATTAGGGTTTCAATTCGGATTTAGATTTTAATAATTAGTTTAAAAATAATGTACTTAAAAATGAAATAAATTAAATACCTAAGATTGAAAATGATAATGAATAATTAGTGAAATTATATTATTAATATTTAAATATTTAATTTATAATAATTGATAAACCAGAGGTTGAGTATTAGAGTGTGAAAAAAAAATAATTAATTTAATAATTAATTATGATATAACTTGGTTAAAATAATTAATTGAATAATTAGTTGTTTAAAGTATTTGTAAAATATAGACTTAAAATGTTTTGAAATAATTTAAGTTTGATCTATAATAGTTTTTTAACATTTAAATAATATAAATGAATTAATAATGTTCTTATAACTTTTCTTATTCTTTGAAAGATAATTGAATGTAAAAATTATTTTTAAATAAATTATATCTTTTAAAAATCTTTAAAAATTAATTTAATAATTTCTGAAATGTTTTAGTTAGCAAATAATTCTTATATTAATTTAATAATATAATAATAATTTCTGAATTATAAATATGATAACAAAATGAGTTTCAAATTCTAAATGAGGATGCCTGGGTCGAAATCGGCTCCCCTGTGCGTGTGTCGAGTGTTTTAACCGGCTGGGCAAGCGCCCATATCTGTTTAGTTCGAAAATATTAAAAAACCTTCATCAAGCAAATCCCAAATCGTATGAACCCTATCTTTCAATTTGATCTCAATTGAGAACCAAATCATTGATATGAACATAAATGAGGATAGGGCTTTTGATCCCTACATGAAATCTAGTGTATAGATGTATCTAATTACCTGGATTGAGATGAAATTGATGGTAGTTAGAAAGAATGGGGTCACGCCTGTGGTAAATTCGAATTGGGTTGATTCTAGGTGGTTTGATTCAATTAAACGTTTCAAAAGCTTCGTATGATGTTGAAGATAGATTGACCTCTGTCAATTTCTAGTTAAGAAGTTCAAAAGTTGTCAAACAATAGTTGCAGGTTCGTGATGAGTATGGGAATCGAATGTGATGTTTGTGTGTATTATTTGTGCAATTGGATGTTTATAAAGGTTAAATGGATCGATTATAACATTTACCCTCTGTTATATTGCTTCAATTTTACCTGCTCTGATTTGAACAAGTGTTAACTTGGATTCGGTTGTTTCACTTGGGTCTTGAATGTTTTATACGTTATTTGACTGAAGTGATATAGTAGTTATGATAGAATTAGTCGTAGGTTTGAATATAATCAATGAATTTGTTGTTTTGATCGATTTTCATGACGAACAAGTTCAATTGAGATGGGTACTGTGTTTGAAACAGTCAAGTAACGGTTTCGGAGTGAGCTTTATTCGCTGGAGCTTGGCCGGAGGTGGCCGGAGTTACAGGGGCGATAGTGGGGGTTTTTGGTGTTTTGAAGATATTACAATTTGGTCCCTATGGTTTATTAGTTGTCATTTTAAGTTAGAAGCTTTTAATTCAAGTCATAACACCCCCCTTGACTTATTAAAACGCCTAATTTAACACTTATTCTAATTATTATTTTATAAAACCTTATAAAATCTATAAAACATTATAAATTTAATGAATCTTCTAATTTTAATTTAATAACTAAAACTCTTAATGAATCTTTATTAGATGAATTATTTGTTCTAACACAAATAATTTTATGAATAAATTTAATGACTCTTTTAAAAATCTTATAATTTAATTATTTGTTTTAATTTAATAACTAAAACAAATAATTAAATTCGATGATCAAATTCGTGTTAGATATCCAATTTGGATCATAGTATCCTTCGATAACTGCTGGATATCTGTTATAATGCAGCCCGTATTCGTGAGGGTATCTTAAGTACTTAAGCAATCGAGTCATACAATTCCAATGAATTGAACTTGGGTTGCTCATGTATCTACTTAGCTTTACAGCATATGCTAAGTATGGTCTAGTACAACTCATAAGATACATCAAGCTGCCGATAATTCTTGAGTATTCCAACTGGTTAATAGGTTCATCTCTATTCTTAGCTAGATGTTGGCTTGTGTCAATGGGAGTTCTAGCTACATTAGAGTCATTTACATTAAACTTCTCAAGAATTTTATCCACGTAGTGGGATTGACTTAACACAAGTCCACTTTGGGTTCGTGTGATTTTAACTCCCAGAATCACATCTGCAAAACCGATGTCTTTCATTTCAAATCTTCCTTTTAGCATGTTCTTCGTAGACAGTAAGGCCCTGTTCCCGGGACGCTTACAGATTGGACTGTCATCACATAAATTATTTTAAAACATATATTACTTTTGCAGCGGAATTTAAAAACTTTCATTAATAATTAAAAACATGTCATTTCATTATATTACATCATTGCTTTACATGTTAAAATACAATAACATGTCAAAATGTGGATGTCAGTCTCAAAACGCTCCAAGTAGCTTATGCATCAATGCCTGCAACTCCTCAGCATCAACAAAATACCTGCCAACTATCATGCATACAAAAAGTCAGCGATGCTGAGTGAGTTCTAGTTTTAAAAATTAAAATACTTTACTTTCATTAAAACATAACCTTCTCATTCGTACGCGATCACACATCATACGTACATATCGATAATAATTATTCATTTATTATCTTCATCATCGTTTGTTCGTTTACTCATTTCTACATTTCTTTCTTTCGCTCATTATTATCGCACGTTATTATATGGATCTTGTCACATGCAATACCCCTGTCTCCTACCAAAGACAGTACCAGGGTACGCGACAATGAATCCCCTTCGAGCCAATCCCTAAGGATTGAACTCCCTTCGAGTCATTCTCAATGATCCCTTGTGTGTTAGGCAAGATCGCACGCTATATGACACACAGTTGAGCTAACAAACTAATGGTTGTGAACCTCCCTTCAAGCCAATCTCAATGATTGAACTCCCTTTGAGTCCATAATAGACCCCCTTCAAGTCATTCTCAATGACCCCCTTCATTCATTACGTTCCACTTTTCATTAACGTTATCTTTTACTTTGTTACATAATACTTTACGCTCATTCATACATACATCATACCACGTAAAGTCATATCTTTATACATATTGTATTACATAACATAATACATACGTTTTGAAAACCGTTAACAAAGAAAGACTACACATCACACATACATACACATCATAAACCTCATCACATCATCATGCATACAAAAAGAATAAGCCATCACATCATAGCAGGGCCTATCTCAAACAACGCCTTCTTAAAATCCCTTAGAAAACCCTAAGTCCAAAATGAGGCACATGGAACACTTCAGGCGCATGAGTATAAAAATTCTAAGTATAAACATTCTGGGCGCATCAGCACTATGCAGGCGCATGAGCCCTGCTTAGGCGCATAAGAACTGCTGGGGCGCATGAACACTTAGGCGCATGAGCCACTCTGGGCACATGAGTACTATTCGGGCGCTTGACCAGCACTTAGGCGCATGGGCACTTCTGCAGGGCGCATGGGCCACTGTTTAGGCGCATGGCCCACTCTTGGGTGCATGGCCCATTCTCGGGCGCATGGCCCACTCTTGGGCGCATGGCCCACTCTTGGGCTTATAGCCAACACTTAGCCGTCTGGAACACAGTCTGGGTGCATTGCTACTATTTGGGCGCATGACTTTAGGCGCATGGGGACAGAGGCGCATGAGCACCCTTAGGCGCATGAGGTCATTCATGGCGCATGGACCACTCTTTGGGCGCATGGCTCACACTTGGGTGCATGGCCAACACAGGCGCATGGCCAACACATGCACATGGCCAACATGTTGGGGGCATGGCTAACACTTAGGCGCATGGCCAACATGCTGGGCGCATGGCCAACACTTAGGAGCATGGCCAACATGCTGGCGCATAGGCCACTATTCAGGTGCATGGGCTAACACTTATCCGTCTGGACAGTAATCTGGGCACATGGCTACATTCAGAAATGTTTTCTACAATACAATCAACACCGGATACCATTCTAACACTATCCAAGCACAGATCTAACATACTAAGGCCCTTAAAACATACTAACAACAATTCTAACCACCAATCCATACCAAAACTTACATACACAGAACATCATCGAACATATAGCTAAAAACCCACGGTTTCTTTTAAAAACGTTTACTTGGTATGCATAATAGCCCCAAACAAGTTGTAAATCGGTAAAAGAGGGGTTCTAGAACTCACCTTGAAGCAATTCTTCGAACAAAACACTTCCACGTGTAGCTTAACTCCACATTCCCGAAAACAACTCTAAAACACCAAGAACTTCGGTCAACAGCTTGTGAATTCAGTTAAAACCAAACATAGATCAAGAAGCTTACCTTTTTGCAACTTCTTCTTCCTTTCTCTCTCTAAAAACCGAGAGTTCTTTTTCCTCTTCTTCTTCAACCGAGAGAAAGATAGCAGATCCACTTTAAAGTGGACGGCCATACTCCCCTTTTATTAAAATAATGGTCTTTTGTACTTTTTACACGTTTCCCCCTTCTACTTGTATCCATTATCTTTTCTTTCAAGATACTTTTCGTTGCTATTTTTTTTAAATAAAATTCAAGGTGTTACAAGTCTACCCCCCTTAAAGAGGTTTCGTCCCCGAAACCTGTCGCTTCTTGAACAGTTACGGGTAACATTCTCTCACCTCTTCCTTGATCTTACACGTAGGCTTAGATCCCTTTAAGCTTCACTGCACTCGCACAAGTGAAATCACCATTCTCCTTTGCCCTTTTCTTCTTTCTATCAAAAATGGCCACCAACTACTTCTCGTAGTTGAATCCTTTGTCCATCTTATTGATCATATCCTCATTGATTGATCACTTTCTTAGATGAGATAGATGGAATGTGGAATAAATCCCACTTAACTCCATCTTTTTGAATTGAATGATCCCCTTTCCAAGATGAGGCCTTCATCTTTACTCTATCGCCGTAGGTTGACACCGAACTCCTTTCGGGAGCGGTTGATCAAACCACCTTCTTGCAACATTCGGTGTTTGCCTCATAGGCTGTTAGCCAATTCATCTTACAGTGTATGACTATCCACCTAAGTCTGTCCTGAACAGTCTAGCAGGAACAAGCGCTCTCTTAATTTTATCGCGCAAACCTCTAAGGCATCAGGTAACCTAGTGGACTTACTAATAGCAATTCCTACATCGAAGGGCTCATCGATATTCCTACTCCTAATGTGCAACTTATCGCATAAAGCAGCCGAAATGAAACTACTAGTAGCACCATAATTAAAGCATAGATTCACAATTTAAATTACCAGAAACGTACCTGACGTCAAGTCGAAGTCCGCTCTAGCCTCCTCTCGGCCAGGGCAAATGCTCGAACCTTTATCATCTGTTCTCCTCGTTCAGAACTCCTCACTTTGCTCTGGAGCTCTCAGCTCTTGGCTTCCTGTAACCTCTGCTTCTGTGTCTATTCTCACCACACCTGTAGCATCTCATCGCGTGACAATCCCTCACCAGGTGGCCCTCCTTCCTACACTGAAAGCAGAGATTTGATCTGCGCTTGCATTCCCCCGCATGCTCCTTTCCACATTCCTTGCATGCCCTCACTCCCCCGATTATCATCCTTCCATCATCTAACCTCACCTTCTAACCACCAGCCTCAAATCCACCATCATTGTCTCGCCTTTCATTCCTATTATTATCATAGCCCCGCTCCTCCTCTTCGTCTGTTATCGCCACCGTCTCTCGCTCGTCGTACAACCTCCCCGCTAAGTCAACCACCGACCTAAACGTGCTTGGTCGGGCAACAACCAGATGTCTCCTGATATCTACCGGCAGCCCTTGAATGTACCTTTTGATATTCCATGACACAGGTGTCACCTGATCCAGCACCAATCTTGCCATCTCGTTGAACTTTGTTGTGTACTCCTGGTGTGTCATCATTCCCACCTCCAGCTGTAGGAACTCTCTCTCCACTTTGTCAAGCTCCATATGAGGACAAAACTCCTCAATCACCAACCTCTTCAGATCCTTCCACCTTATTCTCCTGACTGTCGTGGTACCCTCAGTTTGGACATTATTGTCCCACCAGCACAAGGCCGATTCCAAAAATGAGTGGGTAGCGAACTTCACCTTTTGATCCTCTCGGCACTTGCTGATATCGAGTACCGCCTCCATCTTTCTCGCCCAACACTGAGCAGCAGCAACACTGCCATTTCCATCAATTGTTGGGGGCCTGCATCTTTGGACTGCCCCGTAGCTGCAGCCCCTCACGGTTTCCTACACTACTACCTCATCCTCATCACTAAAGGCTACCTTCTCAGCATTCAATTCCTCCTTATCATTATGTTCCCACACTTTCCTTCTCCTTCCAGATGTAGTCCTCTCCTCCTCCTTCTCCTTTCTCTCATCCTCCCTCACAGCATGGATGACTTCAGTCACTACAGATGGTAGGATCGTCTTCATGACTTGGTGAACCTGCTCAACCACTGCCTTCTTCATTGAGGCTGTCAGATTAGCACTCTCATCACCGCCCTCATGGCGATGAATCTCGGGCTCTTCAAGTGCCGTTTTGGTAGCCCTAGCCATGTTCCTTGTGACGCGCGGTTCAGCACCACGTCCACCATGCACTCCACCTCTGGAAGCCTTTGAAGACCTACCACTAGGCATCTAAAAACACTACAAGATTCAAACACCAACACGGTCATTCAAGGTAATAGCTCGGATTATGTCAAGTATAGTAAGTGCCTAATTATAGTGGCCAGTTGTGATTAGCCACTTACTTTACACTTCATCCCCCAAGCATTCCCTATCCTGACTATATCAGTATCTAAATCTACACAAAAGCAGACAAGCCACATAACATGCGCACATAATACCGGTTAACATTAACTTTTATAAAACGTTTACATAAAACCTTTACCAGCAGGTACGTAGCTACTAGGACTGTCATCCCTTTTCCTTTCGTCCCATTCTAAGTTTAAGATTAGGTTTTGAAAATATTTACCCCATTCACTGAACTTTAGCTCTGATACCAACTTGTAAGGCCCCGTTCCTGGGACGCTTATAGATTGGACCATCATCACATAAATCATTTTAAAACATACATTACTTTTGTAGCGGAATTTAAAAACTTTCATTAATAATTAATAACATGTCATTTCATTATATTACATCATTCATTTACGTGTTAAAATACAATAACATGTCAAAATGTAGATGCCAGTCTCAAAATGTTCCTAGTAGCTTATGCATCAATGCCTGCAACTCCTTAGCATCAGCAAAATACATGCCAACTATCATGCATACAAAAACTCAGCAATGCTGAGTGAGTTCTAGTTTTACAAATAAAAAAACTTTAATTTCATTAAAACATAACCTTCTCATTCGTACGTGATCACACATCATACGTACATATCGATAATAATTATTCATTTATTATCTTCATCATCCTTCGTCCGTTTACTCATTTCTTCATTTCTTTCTTTCGTTCATTATTATCGCACGTTATTATATGGATCCTATCACATGCAATACCCCCGTCTCCTACCGAAGACAGTACCAGGGTACATGACAAGGAATCCCCTTTAAGCCAATCCCTAAGGATTGAACTCCCTTTGAGTCATTCTCAATGATCCCTTGTGTGTTAGGCAATATTACATGCTATATGACCCATAGTTAAGCTAACAACCTAATGGTTGTGAACCTCCCTTCGAGCCCTCTCAATGATTGAACTCCATTTGAGTCCATAATAGACCCCTTTCGAGTCATTCTCAATGACCCCGTTCATTCATTACGTTCCACTTTTAATTAACATTATCTTTCACTCTGTTACATAATACTTTACACTCATTCATACATACATCATACCACGTAAAGTCATATCATTATACATATCGTATTACATAACATAATACATACGTTTTGAAAACCGTTGACGAAGAAAGAATACACATCACACATACATACACATCATAAACCTCATCACATCATCATGCATACAAAAAGCATAACCCATCACATCACAGTAGGGCCTATCTCAAACAACTACCTCTTAAAACCCCTTAGAAAACCCTAAGTTCAAAATGAGGCACATGGAACATTTCAGGCGCATGAGCATAAACATTATGGGCGCATCAGCACTATGTAGGCGCATGAGCCCTGCTTAGACGCATGGGAACTACTGGGGCACATGAACACTTAGGCGCATGAGCCACTCTAGGCGTATGAGCACTAATCGGGCGCTTGACTAGCACTTAGGCACATGGGCACTTCTTCTGGATGCATGGGCCACTGTTTAGGCACATGGGCACTTCTTCTGGGTGCATGGGCCACTTTTTAGGCGTATGGCCCACTCTTGGGCGCATGGCCAACACTTAGCCATCTGGAACACATTCTGGGCGCATGTCTACTATTTGGGCGCATGACTTTGGGCGCATGAGCACCCTTAGGCGCATGAGGTCATTCTGGGCACATGGACCACTGTTTGGGCGCATGGGCCACACTTGGGCGCATGGCCAACGCAGGCGCATGGCCAACATGCTGGGTGCATGGCCAACACTTAGGCGCATGGCCAACATGCTGGGCGCATGGCCAACATGCTGGGTGCATGGCCAACACTTAGGTGCATGGCCAACATGCTGGGCACATGGCCAACACTTAGGCGTATGGCCAACATAGTGGGCGCATGGCTAACACTTAGGCGCATGGCCAACATGCTGGGCGCATGGGCAACTATTCAAGCGCATGGGCTAACACTTAGCTGCCTGGACAGTATTCTGGGCGCATGGCTACATTCAGAAATGTTTTCTACAATACAATCAACACCCGAATACCATTCTAACACTACCCAAGCACAAATCTAGCATACTAAGGCCCTTCAAACATACTAACAACAATTCTAACCACCAAATCCATACCAAAACTTACATACACAGAACATCATCAAACATATAGCTAAAAACCCATGGTTTCTTTTAAAAACATTTACTTGGTATGCATAATATCCCCAAACAAGTTGTAAATCAGTAAAAGAGGGGTTCTAGAACTCACCTTGAAGCAATTCTTCAAACGAAACACTTCCACCTGTAGCTTAACTCCAAATTCATGAAAACAACTCTAAAACACCAAGAACTTTGGTCAACAGCTTGTGAATTCGGTTAAAACCGATCATAGATCAAGAAACTTACCTTTTAGCAGCTTCTTCTTCCTTTCTCTCTCTAAAAACCGAGAGTTCTTCTTCCTCTTCTTCTTCAACCGAGAGCAAGATAGCAGATGCAGTTTAAAGCGGGCGGCCATACTCCCCTTTTATTAAAATAATTGTCTTTTGTACTTTTTACACTTTTCCCCCTTTAACTTATATCCATTACCTTTTCTTTCTAGATACTTTTCGTTGCTCTTCTTTTTAAATAAAATTCTGGGTGTTACTCTTCGTAGACATTATGATTTTGTCATCACTTCCTACAATGAGCATATCATTTATATATAGACACAGAATGTCATATCCATGTGCTGCGTCCTTCATATATACGTATTTGTCACATTCATTGATTTTGAACCCAACATCAACCATGACATGATCAAACTTTTGGTGCCATTGTTCTGGAGCTTGTTTCAATCCATACAAGGATTTTACAAGTTTACACACTTTCTTTTCTTGCTCGGTGGCTATGAAGCCTTTAGGTTATTCTATGTAAATCTCTTCCTCTAGATTTCCATTCAAGAAATCTTTTTGCATATCCTTTTGGTGAACTTCCAAATTTCTAATGGCGGAAATAGCAAATACCAACCTGATGGAGTTATTCGCGTAACTGGCGAATATGTATCAAAGTAATCTAAAACTTCTTGTTGTTTATTTCCTTTGGTCACTAACCTTGCCTTGTACTTATCAATGGTGTCATATGGTTTCATCATTTTCTTGAATATCCATCGATATCCTAGTGGTTTACATCCTTGAGGAAGATCCACTAGTTCCCAAGTATGATTTTGTAAGATAGATTCTATCTCACCTTTGATGGCCTCCCTCCACTGAGTTATTTTTAAGAAATTTACCGCTTCTTGATACGTTTATGGTTCCTCTTCTACTATATCTACTATATAGGTAATAAAGTCAGGGCCGAAGGATTTTTCAGTCCTTTGTTGTTTACTCTTTCGGATTTCAACTTCCTCATTCTCTGATTGTTCTCGAGGTTCATTATTTCTAACCTTGTCCTCTGGAACAATTTCCTCAACCGGTTTTGAAAAACTAGGTTCACCTTTATTCAAGCATGGGAGCACATACTCAAACCATGATGCATCCTTAGATTCTATTATGGTGTCGTTGCATATCCCAGGGTTTTTAGAATTATGCACAAGAAAATGAAATGCACCACCAGGACGGGTGTATCCTATAAATACATAATCTACTGTTTTTGGTCCTATTAGTAGACGCTTCGGTGGTGTCACTACCACCTTGGTTAGGCACCCCCACACTCGCAATTATTTATATGATGGTTTATATCCTGTCCATAATTCGTATGACGTTACATCTTTCTTCTTATTAGGTATCATGTTCAAGATATAATTTCTGATAAGATTGCTTCCCCCTACATGTTTTGGCTTATCCCAGAACTTATCATCATGGCATTCATCATTTCTTTCAAAGTGCGGTTTTTTCGTTCCGCTATGCCTTTTGATTGAGGGGAGTAAGAAGCCGTGAGTTCATGTATGATTCCATCTTTGAACATACGTCAACAAAAGGTAAAACATATTCTCCTCCTCGACTGCTCCTTACGATTTTAATTTTCCAATTTAGTTGATTCTCAACTTCAGCTTTGAATAAGATAAATTTATCAATAGCCTCGTCCTTACTCTTAAGTAAGTAGACATAGCAATACCTTGTACTATCATTGATGAACGTGATGAAATACTTGTTCCCACGACGAGTAGAAATTGCTTTTAGATCACACACATCAATGTGAATCATCTCGAGGGGTTAGATGATTTGTTTAAACTTTTTGAATAACGATCTTGTTTGTTTGCTTCAATGCAAGCTTCACATTTATTATTTGATTCGATATCGAATGTTGTTATGCTGTTATGTTTAATCAAACAACAAATGGAATTAAAATTAACATGACCTAGTCTACCATGCCAAACATTATAAGACTCAAGCAAGTAAGCAGAACTAGTAGCGTTTTCATTCATTCTATGCATGACCATTACATTCAATTTAATTAAGTTATTGAGGGCATATCCCTTACCAACATACAAACCATTTTTGTTCAACATGACCTTATCAGACTCAAACACCATTTTGAACCCAAACTTGTTCAATTGCCATCCCCACACAAGGTTTTTATGAATTTTTGGAACATACAACACGTGTGACAAAGTAAGTTCCTTTCAATAACTCATCTTCAAAACCACATTTCCCTCAGCTTTGATTTTGGCCGTGGTAGAAATTCTCGTAGAGTCCTTTACTCTATTAGTCACCTCCTTGAAGGTGCTAAAGAGACTTTCGTCAAAGCAAACATGACAGGTAGCCCTGGTATCGACCTACCAATCCTTGATATTTTGGCCTACCAAGTTAACTTCGGTGACCAAAATCGAGAGGTTTGTGACCATAGCAACCAGGTTTATAACCTCATTAACCATGTTAATTTGTCGAGCATTTTCTTTCTTTGGAAGCTTGCACTCATTAGCCCCTATGGCCTTGCTTTCAACAGTTGTAACATGTTCCATTGAACTTCTTCTTCTGACTCCCCCCTTAGGACCAAGGTTAGAGCCTTTCCCATGATTCTTTCTTCCACCCTTCCTACTGTTCTTTCCTTTTGAAGATTGGCCATGTTCAACAACATTGGCCTTTGTTGTTGCAGGACCATCAATCCTTTTCAAAGCAACTTTGTTATCTTAATCAATACAAAGAAGAACAACAAGATCTTCAATGGTCATTTCTTTTCGTTTATGCTTGAGATAGTTCTTGAAATCAACCTAACTTGGTGGTAGCTTTTCAATCATAGCAACAACTTGTGTAACACCCAAAAATTTCAAGAAAAGAGGGCAGGAAAAAGTTCTCATGCGAAGAAAAAGCTTCTCGCGCAAAATGAACTTCTCGCACGAGAACATGTGCAAAAAGTATGGCTGGGTATAAATAGCTGGGAACACCCATGTTTGATCCATACATACGCGAGAGGTGCTGCTGCTAGAGAGAGAAAGCAATTCCGAAGAGAGAGAAAGTGAAGAAATGAAGTGTTTAAGGTATGTAACTTGTGTAGTAACTCGTGTTATGTACAAAGGAGTGATTATTGATGTATGTGACACATGGTTATGTAATGTTTGCTCTGTAAAAGCTTCGGGAAGGTCGTGTTTATGCTAAAACTTCATGAGGTGAGTTTCTAGTCCACTTTTTACACAAGTTTTACGTTTTTTGGGCTATTATGCATACTAAAATGCTTGTTTATGCTTGTATGATGTTGTTTATGAGGTTAAGCATGTTAATACAACCTTTGACGCGATAAGTTATATTATAGTATATTGCTCTAAGAAGAAGATAGGTCTTGCGCCTCTCTGTTGTGCGATAGCACTGACCTGAGGCTTAGCATAACCTATCCGTTCTATGAATTCACTGTTGTTTGCGCCTCTCTGTTGTACGATGGCACTGACCTGAGGCTTTGCATCTCTTTGAAAGCTCTTAGAAACAAAATTTTCTTAACCACCGGAACGCTCAAAAAATCTCCTGAGAAAGATTGATTACCATATACTAGTGGGACGCACAAACACTTGTTGGTCAAATCCACTTAATTATCATTGATGTGTGTCAAAAATCTGTGTATGGACTTAAGTGGACAAGTATACCGATAATCATCGTGACTGCACCACCTGATGTTCAAAATCAATGTGTGTTACATAACAGACCAAGCATGATTTCCAGTTGGCGCTTAGAAGTCATAGAAGAATGAGAAACTGTGATCGGTAAATATGTAGTTTCCTTTTCAATATATCAACAAAAACTTTCAAGAAATTATGTTTATGCCTATCTGATTCCATATGAATCTGTCTTAGAAATGAAGTTAATGCTAATAGACTGTTCTGCTCAGGGGGAGAATCATTTTAAAGTGAATATTAAAATGCCTTCAACTCTACCCAAAGAAAATCACAAAGATATGTTTATTTCAGTAATTTAGTTTAGTGTTTCTAGTTTTCAAGTTTTTCTATTTGTAGTGTGTTAATGTCGGACTGTGCAACAAGATGTATCTCTGTGATTGTCACAAAAGGAACTGAACGTTAATCCTGAATCACCTGTTTCGAAAGAAAATTAAAAGGATCACGTCTAAGGTGATTATCAGTTTTTGTTCTTAAAATATTCACGTCTGAGATGATTAACAATTTTCAAGTAAAAGGATCACGTCTGAGGTGATCATCAGTTTTTGTTCTTAAAATAATCACGTCTGAGGTGATTAACAGTTTTCAAGTAAAAAGATCACGTCTGAGGTGATCGGGTGGATAAAATGGTCATGTCTGAGATGATCAAATGCTCAAAATGTTTTATCAACTGTTAAAAGGGGCTAAGTGTCAAATGGTCATAAAATCAAAAATCATAAGTATGCGCCATTCGCACGATTGGACCATGAGTATGGACCAGTCGTACGATTGGACCACACTTATGAACCCAATCGCACAATTGGAGGTGACCGACTGTGACAGTCGCACGAATGACCCTCAATCGCACGATTGGAGGTGATCGAATGGGCTAGTCACACGAATCAAGCATGCGACTAGGTTCAATCGCACGACTAGAGGAAACCCTAGTATAAATAGAGGGGGAGTCGGTCGGAGTTGTTCATTCACTCCAATCACCCACTCAAACGCACGACTTAACCTCACTCTGCCAAAATTTCGTTTGATCGACATAGACCATTGTTTGAAGTCTTCTGACAATTTGTACTGATTCTACAGGTATTGTGCGACGATGTTCAACCTCAAAGATCAGTAAATACATGTCCAAATGATTGAATTTAAGATCTAAATAGAACCGAGACTTAGTTTGACAAATAAACCATTAAATTTAACTATCTTGATCAAATAAAAGTTATTAGGAGTTTAATTGGACATTTACGAACCTAATGAGCTGAGCCACAATGTCTAACATCATGTTTTGCTCAAATTTTGAATTTGAATGGGCAAACAGTCTGTCATGCGAATGGACACCCTGATGAACTTCAATCGCACGTCTGAGCTATGCGAATGGCTCAATCGCACGACTAAGATGGACGAATTGCTCAATCGCACGACTGAACCATGTGCATAAGTTCAGTAGTATGACTAAGGTAAACGCATGAGAGAACATACGTCTAAGTCCAGTCGCATGACTTAGTCGTACGTATGAGCTCATTCGCACGACTAGATCTCAGTCGCACAGTCTATTCACATGACTAGACCTCAGTCGCTCAGTTCATTCGCACGACTGAACAAAAGTTTTCAAGGTCATTGAATCAAACTGTTACGCTGTAACAATGAAAAAAAATAAATAAATAAGTTCTCCAACGTTCTCAGTTGGTGGTAATCTTACTCCTCTCTCTCTCTCTCTCTCTCTCCACTGACACATCTCCAACGTTCAAATCTCCGACCACATCCCCCCCACCGGCGACCACCGGCGCCCTCCGACGACCGACACATCTGCAACACCGGCGGCCACCGGCGCCCCCCGAGGTTTAGGCACCGACGACCGACTCTCTCTCTCTCTCTCTCTGCAACACCGGCGACCACCGGCGCCCTCCGCCAGCCAAACCGGAGAGAATCTCCTTCGAGAGCAGTCTGCTTCTCGATCCGAGGTTTAGGCACCTCTCGATCTCTACTTCTCGATCGACCTCTGCTTCTCGATCGACCCCTGCTTCTAGGGCACCTCCCTCCATCTCTACTTCTCGATCGACCTCTGCTAAAGGGTGCTAAATCTAGGGCACATCTGAAGAACCGCACATCTGGTGAGATTGTTCCATCTCTCTCTTTTAGTTTCTAGTTTAGGCTGATATTGGCTGGGTTAGGAGTACCAGCAGCTGTTGAGATATTCAGTGTTGCGTTCTGTTGCTCTTTACTGGTTACTGGTTTACTGGTGCATCATTTGTGTGATCTGTTTTCTTTTGTCCTTGATTAGTGGTTATAACTTGTTGATTAGTTGATTACTGGTGCATCATTTGTGCATCATTTGTGTGATCTGTTTTCTGTTTTCTGTTGCTCTTTACGGGTTACTGGTTTACTGGTGCATCATTTGTGTGATTTCAAGCCTTGACTCTTCTTCAGTCTGATATAATTCTTGTCTATTTTTCTGCTGACCGTTTAGTTCTGTGGTTTGTGCCTAATTGATTAGTGGTTATAACTTGCTGATTAGTTGTATAATTGTTAGTGTTTTGATATTAATTGCTAAGTAAATTGTATATTGTTGGTTGACTTGGTGTGTTGAGCATTTGTGGGTTGTTGTCTTCATTTCTGGTCAATCTTAGAACTGTTCTCTACATAGGTTTCATTGGCTTATTTGATTCCATACTCAGGATAGTGTGTCATTGTGTGAAGTGGTGATCATTGTTGCTATTTTTTGATTAAGTTCTGGTCCATCGTGTACTGTTGACTGCGTGTGA
>BJCO01183736.1:5863-17097 GCA_018326465.1 Flaveria floridana | reverse complement strand
TCAGTCGGCCGATTGGCCCTTCAGTCGCCTAGCCCTAGCTGGGCAGCGACTGGAGTTCATCACGAACAGCAGCCGCGACATTCGGCTTTCAAACCCTTACAGACCTCGTTTGAGCTCAAATTAGCCCCTCTAATCCATAGGGAAACATACCTCGACCTCATACAAGTCTATTCTAGTCCGGAATCGAGCCGTAAACATACCATACACATACACATTCATACATACACGGGTTAAACACCCAAAACTCGAAAATAACTTTCAGATGTGTTCCATCCCCAAAACTCCTTTTAAAACATGTAAAAGAGGGGTCTTAGAACTCACCTTATCAAGGAGAAGATGAAGAGCTTCGATTTGAATAGCCTCTCGACAAATCTCGAGCCCGAATCACCCCGTTCTCTCTTTTCTTTCTCTGCTCTGTCTTTCTCTTCTCTTCCCCCCGACTGAAGTGTGTAAGTGTTAGGGAAAGAAGAGAGCTGCTCCTCTTTTATAGGTACAACTCAGTCGTATCTGGTCCAGGGGCGATTGGACCTTCAGTCGCATGATCACCATACAACTGGACCCCAGTCGCATGAGTTCCATGCGGTTCATCCTTCATTCGGGCGATTGAACTCCAATCGTACGGTTGAGCTTCAATCGGACGAATAACATGCAGTCGAACCTCCAGTCGCATCAATTCCATGCGACTGAGGCTCAGTCGCATAACCTACCAAAAAGTCAAACTGCCGGGCATTACAAATTAGGTAGTCACGACAAGTCCATGACTTACCTTTGGTCACCAACTAAGTATGGTGACTGTACTAATCTAAGATGGATGAACAGTGGATAAAGTAAGGTCAACCATACCTGCATGGAGAAGCTCCATGCAGTCTTTCAGTAAAGTAGTTGACTATACTGATAGGTACCTTACTTTTGTCCACTAGTCACAGTTGGTTCTTCTGAAGGTAAGTGTTCTTTGGAAGACATGAAGTCTTACGAAGTCACTTTGGCTTCGGAAGAAACAACTTCTTCAGAATCATTTGCTCTCTATCTTGGTCTTCATGGTACTTTTGAAGAGTAACTCTCTTCGGAAGTTCTTCTTTCTTGGCTTTGAAAGACTTTTGACTTGGCTTTGGAAATGCAGCATTGTCTTCGAAAGTCCATTGTAGATGTACCAAAATAAAGCTATGTATTGGGTTTTGGTTGTACCAGCCTCATCAGACCCAACAAAATTGTTATTTAATTTTTAGGTTTCTCATCACTTAGTTACCCAGTCTTATGAGTGTTCGTGTATGGGATTTACTCGTATTGGCTACCTCTGCAGGGACGTCGTCTGTGTCCTTTGTTTAAAAAAAGTCACTGAAATCCCAGATGCTTATATATCTCACCGTTGGTTTTGTGAAAGACTTTCCACTCAGGTTTTTAGTACGCAGAACAGGCTCACCATAAACACTAGCAAACAAGTTGTTTTAAGAAATGATGTTTTGCAGTGTGTGAATGATTGTGTTGATCAATTCAGGGACAACATTGATGGCTTATTAGGTTTAGATAGAAAGTTAAGGAAACTAAGGAGGCAATTCAAGCCCAAAAAACAACAGAAACCATCTCTAACAGTAGGACCGAAGTTATTAAGACGCTGGTTGGTGTTGAAGATGTAGCTGCAGTTAATTTAACTGCCCCTCAAGGTATTCAAAACAAGGGATGCAGAACCAATTGATGTTTAATTGGAACTGGGGAGAAGGATGTTGAGAAGAGCATGAAGAAGCCGCGATTCTTCAAAATATGTAACGAGTATACGCACCATGATTCGAGGAACTGCGGTAAGAAGGTTAAGGCCTGTTGTGCCGACCCACCCCTATAGTTTGCACAACTTCCATTTTATTTTTTGTCACCACTCTGTAGTGGGTAACGTATAGAGTGCTGGTATCTTTTTTTATGTGTTGGTTTTGTTATGAAACTAGTTATCATCACAGGTTAGTAGTGGGTAACGTTTTAGTACAATTATTGGTGTGTTATATTATTATGTTTCTTATCCATATGTTTTGGTTACCCTTTACTCCAATGCGTAACGTGTATACATATGGTTTTATGAAACAACAATGATTAGCCAAAAAATGTAAGCAGAATTTTTTTTCATGTATGATGTTATGTTGGTTTTTGGTTGTCTTACTTTAATCAATGTTACATTTTAAGTAGATAAGGTTTTTATACTTTAATGCTATTTGTCAGGTATTACATGTTGTTTTTGTTTGTCTTACTTTAAGATTTTTTACTAAAATACAATGTCTACTTCTTACATCAACGCACGTCACACGTTATATATTTACATTAGGTTACAATGTGGGCATGGTATACTACGACATCATATTACGTTATGAAAATACCCGTTATCTTGAAAAATCCAAAATATATGATGAAGTAATTTTTAATTTTTATGCTTTTTTTTAAAGATGAAGTTTTCAATTGGGGATTACACTACAGTAATTAAGACACTTTCATTTACTTACAACGAGTCTGTTTAAGAATAAACAGCTTACATCAACCTACACCATTTATTACATCCACAGTAATAACAAATTTCCTTATATCTCCATGACCTTTGTTTATTTTTAATTACACAACAATAAATTATATATCCACATGACATGCCCCCATGTAAGTGTATGTAACAATCAGTATTTTTGGATGTGTTTTTTTGTCTACTTTTTATTAGTTTTATAAGTTTACTATTACATTTAATGTTGCTTATTGTTAATCATACCATATTATAATATTAATGCATATCTATTGTTATTATGGCATCTAACGCACTAGTCTGTTTAAAAATAAATAGCTTACATCAACCTACACCATTTCTGAAATCCACGGTAATAGCAAATTTGCTTATATCTCCACGCCCTTTGTTTATTTTTTAATCACACAACAATAAATTATATATAATTTATACCCCCCCCCCCTTTAAGTCCTAATATGCTTTTTAACATATGCATCCATTAGACACTGAGTTCCCTACGTCACCTAAGTCGTAATCTCCTACATTTTAGTTTTTGTATGTCAATCCATTGAATACACACCTCACACTATAGCATTACACCAGTTTTCCACCCGGACATCTTATACAATTGCACCATTTTTAGCTATAGTAAATATCCATTTTATTAAGTAAGCCCCAAATATGTTAACATTTTTATTTACAGATTGTTTTATTTTTTTGAAAGACAAAAGATTTAATTTGGAATCACACTACATTAAGTTAATTTTGTTTACATTTAGCTGCATTACTATGCGCAAGATTTGGAAAACTTTTATTTGTCGACAACTGCTTTTGGATATTCTCTATCATGTAATCCATCATTTTGGTTTCATACCCTTTACTTAATGTATGTGAATCCATTGACTACACACCTCACACTACAACATTATACTAGTTTACAACCCAGACATGTTATGCTATTGCACCATTTTTAGGTATACTAAATTCCATTTTATTAAGTAGACCCAAAGTATATTAACATTTTATTTATAGATTTTTTTATTTTTCTAAAAGACAAAAGATTCAATTTGGAATCACATTACATTAAATTACATTACGTTACATTTACATGCGTTTGGATATGCTCTATCATGTAATCCATCATTTTGGGTCCATCCCCTTTACATTAAAATGAATCATATTTTATAAGAATTATTTTCTTAAGTAGACCCAAAATATATTAACATTTATATTAAGTAGACCCAAAATATATTAATATTTTTATTTATATGTTTTTTTATTTTTCTGAAAGACAAAAGATTTAATTTGTAATTACACTACATAAATTTACATTCTATTACATTTTAGCTACGTTTGGATATGCTCTATCATGTAATGAATCCTATTTTAGAAAAAGTATTTTCTAATCATATGTATTGAAATATTAATCATACTTAGGTAAATTGAAGATCATTAACATTAAACATCCCAAAATACAGTTACTAGATTTCAGGCATTTGTTTAATAGTTTCTACGAGTCATGCCTAATATAAATTACTCACAGTAACAATGATATAGCCCATTTGTGTGTTGATTTATGTGTATGATTGCAGGTAAAAACATTATACTTGGTCAATTTATGAAATCGACTAAGTGTAAGAAACATCTATGGATGAACATTTTTGTTCTTCCGTAGATATGTTTCTTATAAAAAAACCAAAGATCTTCTACAGATGAACACTTTTGTCCTTCCGTAGATATGTCTCACAAGATAAACATCCGAAGAACTTTTACGGATGAACATCAGTATTCACTGATGAACAAACACCACAAGAAGAAACTGAAGTGAGGATTCCTTCGGAAGAAAAAACTACCTTCGGAAGAACAAGATTCCTGCGGAAGACAAAAGTAGATGCGGAAGACAAAAGTAGCTGCGGAAGACCAAACACTTGGACTTGCATTATACAAGTGTTACAAGTCAACATGTCAAAAAGACAACTTCGAATCCCAAGAGATCCGGTGTTTCCTTAACAGACTCATAATTGTCTATAAATATGACTCTTAGGTTTCACATAAAAAATCAGAAGATCAATAAGACTGCATACACAAAACATCATATCAATTCACATAATCAATTCATCACAAACCCTAGCAGCCGTCACATCAATATATCACCAACAACAACACGTTCGAAGCAGTTATTGTTTATCGCATTCATTATTTATTCATCTGTAATCATTAATCAGTTTTAATCAAATACATTTTAATCAAATCTTGTTTGTTTAATTATTGTGTTGATATCATTGTGTTTGTCATAGTCAACATTTATTCTGTTTGATATTTATTATAAAACAAAACAATTAAACAACGGTTAATGATCATTCCGCAATCATTAACTTGATTTCATTCTAACACTAATAATTCCTGATTGCGATCCTTGGATTCACAGGTGGTATCAGAGCCAAGTGCTCATTGATTTAGATCGATTGATCTATCGGTGTTAGAATTGTTTCATTGTTTGCTTGTTTCATTAGATTTATCAGTTTTTGTTGATTAGATCTACTGTTTTTAAGCAAATCGTTTTGGTGTGAATCGATTTTTAAAAAAAATTAAAGCGGTGATTTGTCTTCAACAAGCACTATTTCATTGCTCGGTTAACTTAGATCAATATTCACATCAATTGAATAGTAGATCTGGGGTATTGATTGACATTCATCAATTGTTCAAATTAAATTGAACAGATACATTAACAAAATCATTGATTTGATAATTAATTATCATTAAAAGGATTGACTGATTTGTGACAACAATCACTTAATTATTATTAATTAAGTTTTGTCACTACTTAGTTCATTACTTAAAAGAAACTCTGTTATAGTTAAATTCTTTGACTTTAACTAAAAATGAGTAACTTTGGTGGATCATACCAACCTCCAAAGTTAGAAACAAAGGCGGATTTTAAATCCTGGAAAATCAAGTTCAGGAATCATGTGAATTATACTGATTCTGACTTATGGGTATCAATAATTGAAGGTCCATATAATCCATCCACTCTTGGGCCGGATTATAATGACAATAATCAACCCATAAGTACAAAAGATCTGTCACCTGATGATATTAAGAAGGTCAAAGTCAATATTAAAGCATATAGTCTGCTTAGTATGGCTTTACCTAAAGAAATTTTAATCAGGTGTGAGAATTATAAAATAGGAAATTCCTTATGGAAGATACTTCATACACTCTGTGAAGGGAGTGATAAAATCAAAAGTATTAGGAAGGACACCCTTCGTTTACAATATGAAACCTTTCATCATATTGAGGGTGAATCAATTCCTCAACAACTCCATAGATTTATGCAACTTGTAACAGATATGAACATCTAGGAGCTGAAGTATACAAATGAGGAATTAAACAAAAATATGCTCCATACTTTGCCTGAAAGTTGGAAGCAAACTGTGTCCATGTTCAAGAACACTATAGACCTCAAAGCAACTGGTTTAGATACATTGGTAGCTAAAGTGGAGGCTCTTAAAATGGATAAAAAATCAAGAAACAAGAGTGTGAGAACAGATGCCAGTCCTTATCAGTTTAAAGAAACAAAAAGTGCTGGAAGTGCTTTTATTTCTAACAATGATAGTGACAACTCTTGTACTGTGAGTGAAGATAAAGAAGAAGTGAGTTTTTATGCATCAAAGCCTTCAAAGAAATCTTCTCAAAGTAAATCAGGAAAGGAAAAGGGAAGAACTTATGATAGAATAGATGCATCTACATCATTAGCAAAGTCTTCATCACATAACAACCAAGTAGAGCCCATCATTGTGATTTTTCAAGCTTACTTGGGAAGCTCTTTAACATCAGCCAACATTTGCCAACAAGACTTGGAAGAATTACATCTAGATGTAGTAGAGGAGATGGATCTTCAATGGAAAATGGCAATGATTGCTTTTAGAGCCAAACAATACCTGAGAAGAAATAAAAATTTAGCTGCAGCAAGTAAAACATCAAAGATTGGTGTTGATAAGTCAAAGGTAAGATATTTCAAATGCAATCTCTGTGGACATTTCTCTAGAGAATGTAATCAACAATCAAATCCTGACTTGAAACAACATCAGCAACATCAGTCTCATCAACATCAATCTCATCAACCATCAACATCTCAAAGATCGTTCAGACAACCACAACTAATCAATTCATCCCCACCAGCCATAAATGAATCAGCAGGATCTAGTAATTCTAAAGAATCTAGGCTGATCATACTACAAGATAGAACCTGTGACTGGAGCATGTATGAGAAGGAAGTCTTGGAAGAGAATCAAGCTTTAATGGCCCACATGGAGAACAAAGTTCCACCCATGGCTAGAGAGGTAAGAGATAGACTGTGTTCATCAGTATGTGTTGAGGAAGTTGAAAGATATAGAGTCCATGCTCAACAACTGGCTGATAAAGTAAAAGAAACAACGATTTTGAATGAATCTCATGTAAGAGAAAATAAGTTATATCAAATCAAAATTAACTCTTTACAAAAGGATTTAGATAAACTTGTTTCAGAAAATTATAGCTTAAAAGCACAAGTTAAGCATCTGACCACTTCCTTAACTAAATCCATGGATAATCATGCATCAACTGAAGTGAAACTTCAGAAGTTTCAACTTTCATCTCAGCAATATGAGAAATTATTAAATTCTCATATCGAATCAAAGAATAGGTATGGATTGGGATATAATGTTGTTGCACCTCCTATAAATGATAATTACACAACTTTACCTGAAACAATGACAAACAATTTTTCAAATCATTTTGTGCCAAGCACCAAGTTTGAAACAAAATCTTATCAACAAATTAATAACAATGAAACTGAGGTGAGTGAAACTGAGTCTTTCGAATCAGAAAATATTAAACAAAATGACTCAGAATTTGACTTTAATGAGTGTGATGACTTGGATAATTCTGATGAACATGATGATGATCAACTGAGCATTGGTAAGAATGTTGCTTTTAAAACAATCATTCCCAAAGTTCTTGAAGAAACAAAGTTGCAATATCCTCCAAAACAAAGAAACATGTAGAAGACTATTTACAAGAGAATAACTCAGCTAAATGAAGGTCTTCAAGAACTTCATCAGCATCAAAAAGATTCAACTAAAGGAATTGAATAATGTACATCTACTGAGGAAGTACACACATCTTCTGTAGAAATGGGAATGAAGAAACAATCAGCAGATTGTCAGCGGAAGAAGAAACTTTCTTCAATAGAAGATCTGCGGAAAACCAAATCTATTGAATCAGCAGTATATCTGCGGAAGACAAAAGCAACAACCAACAAATCAAACTAGAAAGTGGTGAATTCCAAGCAGTAGAAATCAGCAAATGGTAAACAAGAATCCTTTGACAGTGTACCAGGGAAAGGCAAGGACAAATCAAATGCAAAATTGGAAAAAGATTTGAAGCCTCAAAAGCTGAATAAGAAAAAGAAAGTAATCAATTCTGATAAAGAATCAGAGGAAATATATTGCAAATGGTGTGATATGAAAATCACAATACTGAAGATTGTTACTTTAGTAGTTATTGTTCTATTTGCAATATGAACAATCACATGACCTTTGACTGCTACTTCAACAAACATTGGGCAATATGTAAAAAAAAATAATCATTCTACTCAGGAATGTTATTTTAACAAAAAGAACAAGACAGAGAGCACAAAGAAGCCATAATCTGAGATGGCTAAATCAGACTCTCAATCCACTGATAGTCAAGAAGATTCAAAAACAAAGAAGCTACAACAAAAATAAAAGCCAAAACAAAAGAAGAAAACACCTGCTGATGGTAAACCTTTGAAGAAAAGAACATCATTTCAATAATCCAAAACACCTCACAAAAATGTGGATTTGACTGAAAAGGAGACAAATGTTGATGATGCTTTCTTTGATAATTTTGAAAAGGGAACTCATGTACCTTATTCAAAATCAAAAGATGATGAAACTTTCAACAATCAAGGTTCATCATCAAAACCAAAGCAACAAACAAATAAAGACAAGGTGAATGAAAAAGAGATTGGGAAACCAGAACCAAGTTCAACAACCTCACCTTGAACAGAATCATCCTCACCACAAACACCATATTAGTCAATTAAGACTAAAATTAATACTGAAACTTCAAGACTGATTCATGGAGTAATAATTTTAAACACTACTGGCAAACCCAAGATCATTAAGGCTTGGGTTGTCAATTCTAATTGATTTCTTCATATGTGTAGGAACTATCATGGAGAGCTGACAACAAGTGGTATGCTGGCAGTGGTTGTTCCAGGCATATGACAGGAAACTGTTCTCTTCTTCATGACTTCAAGCATAAAAATGCCTCATATGTGGCATTTGGTGGGGATAAGAAGGGAGGTAAAATAGTTGGTGAATGAATGGTAACTAATGGTGTGCTCAAATTTGAGAAAGTAAATTATTGTGAAAATCTACAGTACAATTTATTGAGTGCGTCTCAAATTTGTGATCAAAATTATACCAAATTGTTTGATATACTAATTGTTACATTCTTAAGCCAGGTTTTTCAGTTCCAGAAGAATGGATCCTTCTTAAAGCATCAAGAAAAAGAACCGCCTATGTTTTGGATATGAACGATACTACACTCACAAGCCATGAAACATGCCTGCTATCTAAGTCAGTAGAAGATGAATCTCAATTGTGGCATAGAAGGCTTGTTCACTCCAACATGAAGAACATGAATAATTAGTAAAAAATGACCTAGTCATTGGACTTCCAAAGAAAGAGTTTTATTGTTCAAACCATTGTCCTTTATGTTATAAAGGAAAACAATATAGAGTGTCTCATAAATCCAAAATTATCAATACCAACACTACGCCACTCAAATTGCTTCACATGGATCTTTTTAGTCCAACCAATGTGATGAGCATTTGAAAAAGGCAATATTGTTTAGTGGTAGTGGATGATTTCACTAGATTCACATGGGTCTTTTTCTTAAAACAAAAGAGTGAAACATTAGAAACATTAATGGACTTTGTCATCAAGATTGAGAATCAACTTGATTTAAAAGTTAAAATTTTTAGGAGTGACAATGGGACTGAATTTGTTAATGATGACTTAGATTCTTTTTGCAGGAATAAAGGCATTGCAAGGCAGTTCAGTACACTAAGAACTCCACAACAGAATGGAGTTGCTAAAAGAAGAAACATAACTCTCATTGAAGCAGCAAGAACAATGCTAGCTGATTCACAGCTGCCAATCACCTTTTGGGCTGAAGCTATGAACACAACATACAATGTTCAAAATAGGACATTAATTGTCAAAGAACACAATAAAACACCTTATGAGCTTTTGTTTAAAAGAAAACCTTACATAGGATATCTTATTGCTTTTGGGTGTTATGTATCTGTTTTGAACACAAAGGAACAATTGGGAAATTTTCAGAGAAAACCTATGATGGTTTCTTTATTGGATATTCTTCAACATCTAAATCATATAGGATTTACATTCCACAACAAAACATTATGGAAGAAACTCCTAATGTGTCATTTGATGAATCCTTATTTCCTAAATCTGTAAAAGGATCATCATGGTTGTTTGATATAGATGCATTAACAGGCTCATTTAACTCTGGTTATTTGAATAATGCAGGCTCTGCTGATACATGTTATCTATTTGTTCCTCCAAATATGAATGAAGTATCACTATCTGTCGATCCTCCAAGAACACAAACATGAAGGAAGTATCATGGATCAAGGAACAACCAATAACAACAATAATGCTGCACAAGTCTAGCAAAATGGATCTATATCCTATGATAGAAGCACTGCATCCGCAGCTAATGACTCTGCATGCGTAGATGAGCATCCTACATCTAGAGATATGGATATTTAAAAGGATCTTAGCATCTAGTTTAATCAATTAGGTTGGATTTGCAGCGCAATTAGCACAAGAATTAGACAAATTATAGTAAGAACACAAGAGATATATCAATGAAACAGTAGGTTATAGAGAGAGAGAGAGAGATTTTTGCAAAAAGGTGTATTTCAATTGATCACACACTTCGGCAAGTTTTACAATTAGGTCATCTTTCCTTTTATAGGAAAGATGACGTCAGCTGATGTCACTTGACAGTGACATCAAACCGTTATTACAACAAACTACTGAAATATAACTAAACTACTGAAGATGTCAAACAGCTGACATCTTCTTACAAAAGACTAAGTGTTAACTACACTACAACTACTGAAAAGAAACGACTGAAACTACAATGTCTGAAGAACATGCTCTTCAGACGTTTTACAAAGTACTGAAATAAAAAAGAGAACTACTGAAAAGAAAAGACTGAAAGGAAACCATCACAACAACTGGAGAATACTTCTTCAGCTGTTGTGACAAACTCTGAAGGCTTCAGTACTTGTCTTCAGACATTAACTTCAGATGTTGTCATCAGCTGATGTCTTCAGTTGTTGTCATCAGCTGATGTCTTCAGTCTTTGTCTTCAGTCTTTGTACTTCAGTCTTTGTACTTCTGCTGATGGTCTTCAGTACTTTAGTTCTTCTGCTGATAGTCTTCAGTACTTGAGTCTTCAGTACTTGAGTCTTCAGCTGATGTTCTTCAGTACTTTGATCTTCAGCTGTTGAAGTCTTCAGTCTTTGTCAAACAGCTGATGATGCTTTCAGCAGTTATTGTGATATCTTATGGGACTTAAAGGTTTTTCTGATCTGGCTCATTGGTTCTTTTGGTCCAACAAACTCCCCCTGAACCAATGCAGCCAAAACCTTTAAGCTTAT
>BJCO01183433.1:0-32853 GCA_018326465.1 Flaveria floridana | reverse complement strand
ATGCTCATGTATGGTTCTAGAATCGTCCTAATATCATAAATTCGGGATTTCTTACCAAAAACTTCGAATTCCTCAGATCCTTCTTCAAAATTCCGATGGTTTTCTGCTCCTGCTACTTTCTCTCTCTAAAAAGTTCGAATGAAGTGAAATGCAGACAACATGGGTGGCCATACCACCTTTTGTACAAAGAATTAATAGAAAGTTTGCCCATTTGACACTTTTGGCCCTTAGACAAAAGTAACTTTTGTTTTCTTTCCTTTCTCTTTCTATTTTATTCTTTTAATTTCTTTATTAAGAAATTACGGGTGTTACAAAAATAATCTAAACAAATCATTTATCTTGGTTTTAAAGAAGAAATTAAGCCCTACTTTATAAAGTGAATGTTAAATGGAAAAACCATAGCTCTGACATAAAGATGAAGAAACCAGGACCCTTGTTGGCATGGTGGACACCTAATCGAAGATGTAATCAAAAGAAAGCTTCATATGCCTTTGGAGAACGAAATTAAATGCTTAACACTAGAGTTGAGGTAAGAGGAGACAAAATTGTGTAGGTTGAAATAGCTTTTGTCCTGATGATCCTTTTCACATTCTCTACTTCCTCTCCCTCCCTTTTAGAATGCATAAGGCTCTCATCGACACTAGTAGAAGCTATTTTGTCGATGCTTTGGCTGCGGGAGGATCTGTTAGTGGTAGCGTTAGAGAGGCGGAAAGAAGGGGAAAAATGAGCTTTCAAAACCGGCAAAGACAACGAAAACATGAGGTCTGGCAAAGGCGAAAGGTTACGTGGCATAACGTAGGGGCTCAAATTTGGCATGTAAGATTATGCTTGAAGGACTTGTACTTTAAAACTTAAACAAGTTTGTAACGTCCGGGAAAAAGTCGAAACGAGCCAATTAATAATAATGTGCTTAGTTGGGGGTTATTTAATATAAAAAGAGGAAAATGGATTATGGATCAAATTAAACCGTATGAGTTACGTGTTAGACGAGTTTAAGGTCCCGTGAACACCCGGTGTATATAAACACCAATCAACCATTCATCCTCATTTGCAACCAAATCCCCAACTTTCTAGAGAGAGAGAGAGAGTAGAGAGAAAGTAGATAAAAATGAAGATTTGAGGATCTATAGATCAAAAGATTGAAAATCTGTGTTTTTGGGCATCAAACAACAAGAAAAGAGCAAGAATCCAAGTAAGAATCATCATCCAAACATTTTTTTATAGCATATTCGGATTCTAAGGTTTTTGGGTTTTGAAAAGTGACCAAGAATCCTACAAAAGGTCAAGTTTTTATGCATGAAATCATTCAAAAAGTTGAAGTTATGGATTAAAAACGGGTTGTACATCATTTTTATGCGTCGTGTGAAACTGTGGGTTTGTCATGCGAAACTAACAATTCTTCTAACAAAACTGCGGATTTCTTCCAGCGAAACAATTTCGTAGCCATGGAATTCTAACGAAAGTTGGGCGAAACTGTCATGTGAAACTAGCAGCGAAACTGTCAGCAAATCTATCATGCGAAACTGTTAGCGAAACTACATACGTAACTGTGTAGAAAATGATATATTTGTGTGTTAACTTATATGCAGACCATGTACCGTGATCATAGCTTAGATAACCTAAGCGTGAAGTTACTTGCTGAGACTAGGTAAGTTCTAGATCCCCTTATTTACAAGTTTTTCTATGCTTTAGGGTTGTTATTCATACTAAATATAAGTTGTTTTTATGGTAAAGATCTCAAGAGGTTTTAAAAGGAATATAGAATTTTCTATAGCAAATTGTGTTATATAAATGCGAATGTATGGATTCTGGGTGAATTTTACAAGCTATTTATAAGTTTTTCTATGTTAATGCCCCTTGGACCCCACTAGGGGCAGCTGCCCCTAGAACCCCGCTGTCAGGGGCTGCCGCCCCTTAACCCTCGCTGTCCTGCGGAGGGTCAGATATTATTGTTTGTTTTTCATTTTGATGAGAATGCGAATATATGGATTATGAGTGAATTCGTTTTCATGATGTTTCTTACTTGGTGTAATATATACTAATTAAGAATAAGTATTATGTAATGAAGTAAAAGTTAACGATAATGAAAAGTGGAACGTAATGAACGAATGAAAGTCTTGAAAGCCAAATGAATGGAGGTTCACAACTCAATGAGGTATTTGTTTGCTCAACTGTGTGCGGTCTAGCTAACCCTTAAGAATACATACAGGGGTCCAATCCTTGAGATTGACTAAGATATGTGGGATCCTTGCCTCTTACCCCGGTACTATGTCAGCTTTTGAGCATGACGTGGAGGTTTATTTATAAACCTAGGCACAGTACCAGCTTTTGCATGACCTTAGGGTTTAGCATATGACAGGATCTGTATAAAGATGAATGATGTTAATGAATGGAAGTACGAAAACGAATGATGATTAATGATGACGAAAGATGCCGAAACGATAATAATAATTATTATCAAGATGTATGTATGATATGTGATCACGTATGAATATAAAGAAAGTGTTTTTAGTGAAGTAAAGTATTTTATTATAAAACTAGAACTCACTCAGCAACGCTAACTTTTTGTATGCATAATAGTTGACAGCTTATTGTTAATGCTGAGGAGGTGCAGGCATGGATGCATAAGCTACTGGGAATGATTAAAGACTGGCATCCATATTTTTGGGGAAGTATTGTATTAACACGATTTTAAGATGTATATATAACAATGTGATGATTTGACACGCTTTTAATTACTAATGAAAAGTTTAAATTCCGCTGCAAAACGATATGTTTTCAACGTTTTATGTGATGATTAGCCAACTGTAAGCGTCCCGGGAATGAGACCTTACAAAGTTATACAACAACTATAGACAAAACTTATAAATGTTAGTAAGTTAATATACTTTTGATAACTAACTATATTTAACTCTAAATTAACGGCTGTATGATGTGTTGTGTTTGCGAACTGTGTCACACACACTCTGGGCGGTGACATTAACCTGTTTAAGTACATAAAAGAAACGAAAGTTGCAGCAACTCGGTTTTGAAGATTAAAACATCACTATCATGTCTAATACATTGTGTATTAATAATAATGAAAAAAAGGAAATTAAAAGAAATAAAAAGAAAAAATAACCAAAAAAAGAGAGAAGAATGTAGTCTGTAACAAACAAACCCGCTTGCCCCAACATAAATGCTAGACCTTTACCCTTCACCACCACCAACTTCATTAATAGCAATTAAAATACACAAATTTAAGTAGTTCTAAATTCAATTACTTTTCGTGTTAACACAACATGTTATCAAAACGCCCTAATGTGTTTTCTGGTGCCATATCACACAAACCACTCCACCACACCATAACACCTATGCTCGATTGAGGGCGCTGGGCTGGGCCCTTGGGGTGGGTCAAGACGTTAGGAGGGTTGGGAGTAGTTAATTTGTTGTATTTTTGTTATATTAATGATTATTTAATAACCAAACAATTATCATTATACCTATTTTAGGCATTTTTGGCTGAATAAAAATGTATTTATGTATCAACTACGTGACAACAGTTTTTTCTCAATTAAATACAACCTAATAAACAAATAAACAAATACTATATATGATAATAAGTGTATATAATGAAAGAAGGTTTTGTAGTATCACTTGTCATGATATTAGACATTCTCATTTTAATTTTTAAGCTCTCTATTCTAATAGTAATTATATTATTTAAAACATTTCCATATTAAAGAAATAAATATTGTAAAAATTAAAAACAAAATTTTTTATTAGAAACACTCTCTAAAAAAATAAAAAGATACAAAAATGTTCTTATACAATTTTTTTTTAAAAATATGAATTATTTCAAAACAGTTTTTTTAAATTTTTACAAGGATTATTTACAAAAATGAAAATATTAACAAAATGCAAAATGTTTTAAAAAATTTAATTAAAAACAGATTTATAAAACAAAAGTTTAAAATGATATTATTTTGTTTTACTTGAAGTAGTTATACGGATCAATCAAACTTATCTAGAAAATATCATTTTTTTACCTTTAAATTTTTTAACAAACTATTTAATATTATATTTGTTCTAATGAGACACGAAGTACTAATATGTTATTTTGATAGCATTTCAAGAAGATAAATAAGTTAACACAAACACCCCTAAATAGGACTTGAATACTTGAATGTGACTTGAAATTTGGGGATCAATGCACAATATCATAGCAAACACTCATAGCAACAATCGGCGAACGTACGACCTGTGGATCATCATGAGGAGTAGGTGACGCAAAAGCCTGCTGAAACGTTCAATCTGTGGTAGCTGGGTGAATGAAGAGTCATGAGAATCCATATTTTTTAAGAAGAGCTGACGCTTTGCCTTTGATATCGATTCAAATCTATTGGTATGTGGTCATCATAAAAGTGTTTCGTTTTCAAATTTCCAACTTTCTAAACGACACTCATGAAGTGATTATCTTCTTATGATGGGTGTCAAGTAGTTGTTACTTTCGAGACCATTGAATGCTGTAGAACAATGACTTGTTTGATAGAAATGTATAGTGATTTTCGAAATAATCTTCAAATATACAAGGATCAGGCAATTTTAGCATATGAAACTCTAAATTAAGGGGGTTTTGGCTATTATCTTCGTTTAGAGCACTTAGATGATAGTCTCAGTCTCACACTCTCACGTGTTCCATCTTAAAACTTAGGGGGAAAATTAGGATTTCTGCCTATTTCAGGTTTCTAGTGGCAGTCGGAAACCGTTGCGAAGGGGTTGTATAACAGAGACCAGTGCATTGCCTTTAGTCGTTATTCAATTTCACTCGATTTGGGTTATGTAATTTTTTGTTATGTATTTTAAAGGGTAACGTAGTTAATTAAACATGTTTTTTTTTTTACTTTTTAAACATGTTTTTAGATGACAATGACAATCTTTTAAAACCTTAGGGAGCCTGAAGCAGAAAAGAAAAATCTTTCACTCAAAAGATTAAAGAAGATATTACTTAGTTGAACAGAGATAGGACGCTCAATGAGATGTAAAAGGTTTTGGAGAAGATAAATAAAACTTAGAGATAAGAGTAACTTTTAGCCAAATTGTAGGGATTGAGTGTGAATTTAAACATCGTGTTTGGATAGGTCGTCTAAAGTTAGAATAAAAATATGTTTTGTGATTATAACTGGACAACCCGTTCACCATGCAGTTAAACCCATTTATTACAACATGCTAATTCATGGCAATCTGCTTTTGAAGTTAAAATAATGCTGTTTTAGATTTGTGAAATGGATCAGAATCTCAATCTGTCTCAAAGTCAATAAATTTAACACTTTGGATTTGATTATTTTTATTGGGAATTACAATGAGTACCTGCCCTAGGCCTGGAAGGTATCAACTTCGGATTATAAAACAAAACTACCCTAATTTAAGGGTATCAATAATTTAATTAAATTTTTTTTAATAAAATAAGATTTATATTTGAGTATAAGATTTTGCTTAGAAGGTACCTAATAAAAAAGGTGAACCAGCAGAATGCACATGCAAATTATAAGCCATGATGACTGTTTTGTTTATTTGTTGTTTCTTATTATTTTTCTGGTGGGACATTTTGATTCTTTTATGACCCCTCCAGTAACACCTTATTATTCTCAGAAGAGCATTCTAAACTTATTACAAACACAATTGACCGAGCCTTATGTGTAGAGCCTTGTGTGCCTGCATTATGTGCCTAGACTTATGTATCGAGGCGTCGGGTCGCATGAAAAGCTTCTTGCAATGAGACTAACGGTTTCTCTGTTTTCTCAGGGTCGGAAGATATTATTCCCATCCTTGGTGCGATCCCACCGATCGATTCGTGTAGCAACAGTAACCAATCGACCACACCACTACTCGGGTTTTAAAATGGTCAAAGATGGCAGATTTGACCTTTACTACTCCTTAAATAAGATCATATTTTTGTTGAGACTTATGGACCTCATTTGTAATTATTGTATATGTGGTCACTTTCTTTACCTAAAATTATATCATAACTAATTGTATTGTTTCTTTGTGATGTTAATAACGTGTTTGCTACTATGGTAATTGGGAGCTAAATGAATATTTAAATATGCAATTATTTAGATTTCCAGGCATAGAAGTTGAGGGTTAACTGGATACCGGCAATGATGGTGGTGGCAAGTGGAAATGTACGTATTATTTATAGGAGAAAGTCAACTATCTTGTTTCAATGTGTTTTAATATAAGTATGTGTAATCTGTTTCTTCACCTTCAAGATAATTGACTATGTAGTTAGTCAAACTCTCTCTCCCTCTCACACACATGCAGTTTTGAAATATATTATGTTTTCTCCACTTTAAAAACTCTTTTTTAAGAGCTATGAATGCGTAATGCATGATGCATTACCTTATCATCATATGAAGGAACAAAGTCCCGTTGTATATTCATAACCATTTGTTTGTATGTGTGTGTATATATACACATAATAAATCTGTATAATTGCACTCTCTCTCTATATTAGTCTCACTGGAATTAGAAAGCTTTAGAAAGCCATTTAAGATGGCTCAGTTAGTTGGTTCTGAGGAAATAGAGTCACTGAGATTCGAGCTTTCAGAAATGGGAAGAAGCTTGAGATCCTCTTTTCGTCGTCGTTCATCTAGTTTGCGTGCTAATTCAGATGTAAGTTCTGTGAACAACAATGACGAGACACAAGAGAATCTTCAACAATGGGCTGCAATCGATAGATTGTCAACATTCGAACGGTTGAGATCATCTTTGTTTGATGAAGAAAATGGAAAAAAGGTGGTTGATGTCACAAAACTTCTTGCTCCTGAGAGACACATGTTTATTGAGAAGCTCATTAAACACATTGAAAACGACAACCTGCGGTTGTTGCAGAAAATTAGAAAACGAACAGACAAGTAAGGCATTCCTTTCTGTTTTATTACTTGGTACTTAACTTATACCAATATTTCAGTTTCCTCTTTTCACAATTTTCTATTCAATTAGGGTCAAGTGACACTATTTTTTACCCATAAGTCATCAGCTTACAGTTAAATCTGTTATTTTAGAGTTGGTGTCCAATTGCCCTCAGTAGAGGTGAGATACAAGAATCTTTGTGTAGAAGCTGAGTGTGAAGTAGTTCATGGCAAGCCCCTCCCAACACTCTGGAATTCTTTGCGAAGCTCGCTTTCTGTAAGTATCTAACGGTGGCCGTTATTCTACTTTGTAAGCATAAACTGATATAAATTAACAAACTGTAACATGTTGCTGGTTCAAAGTTAATATCCAGTTCACTGAATTACTCTTCACAATCAACCAGAGAACAGGCTTAGTTGAAGGCTGTAGTACAAACTTATTACTTGTTATCTTGATTAAAAGCTTGCTACCTATTTTTTTGATGTCACCTTTTTACGTTTTATAATTTCGCTCCAAATGTGTTGCCAAGGTTATTGTTATAAAAGAATTATGGCACTGCAGTCACTATTATGTAGCTCATGAGCCAGAATGGTGTGTTAGAGGCAGAGCCTTAAACTAATTAAAATGTAAGGGTTACAAGGAACCAACCAAAACCAGTATGCAGTTAGGTCTGTTTCATTGTGTCACTTGCTATGGATTTTTAAAGTACTGAATAAAGTAAAAGCATTTAGTTACTTGGTTCTCATGTCCGGCCTTTTGGTGTTATCTTTCTTCATTTGCTATATAAGTTCCAAATGAATGCTTTCTTTTTCTTGACAGGACATTGTCATGATACCTGGTTTGAAGTCTAACAGGGCGAAAATAACCATCTTAAATGATGTCAGTGGTGTTATTAAGCCAGGAAGGTAAGGATACAACTTCACAGTCTCTATTGTCTCCTGTAATATAGAATTCAGATGATGAAAGATGGTCTTTTTGGCTACTATACTGTATTAAGATCCCTGGATACATTAATTTGTTGCATGAATCGTTGATGGGGAGAATTAATACAGAATAGTATCTGGCAATAAAGATAGGATTGACTGTTATTAGTCAGAGATTATATGAAATGTTGGTTTGGTGGCCCTTCTCATATCATTGAGATGAAGGCTGGCTTACCTGAAATGTTGCAGTTATTTAATAACTGTGGCTTGCAAAGAATCTGCATAAGGGTACAAGTCATGAACAAGCCTTTATTTAATAATTGCTTGTTTTTTTTTAAATTCAGGATGACATTGCTTCTTGGTCCTCCGGGATGTGGGAAAACCACATTGTTGAAAGCACTCTCAGGGAACCTTGACAAATCTCTTAAGGTTTTAAACTTAATTTCATAATATTATAAGCATGGTGTATCCATGCGAAAGAATAGTTCAACTGTATATATATGGATAGGTAGATAGAGAAAGGCATGTGATTGACTCATTGACCTAACACAACATAAAGTTTGGATGATAAGTTGCCTAGGACTGAAATGGGTTAAACAGACCACATTTGATGGTATAAATACTTTCTTTGAAGTTATCTGTTATTTAATAACAATCATGGGAAGGGATAATATTTCAATGAATCATGTTAGGTTCAAATGTTACCTCTCATACGATCTATATGACGTGAAATGTGTTCATGCACAATTAAAGTCGGCTATTTTACTGTCTGAAGGTTGAGCTATGTCAATACCATTCTATATCCCACAGCACACACATGTAATTTCTTGTTTTTTTATGATTAAAGGAAATTGGATCCCTAATGGGGTTTTCAATTCTTAATGAAATGCATGAGAGATATAATCATCTTGCACCTGTTGTCAAGATTAACAAGAAGCTTATTTAGTTTGTAGTTAGAGGCATACCTTTAATCTGCTTTCACTCATTAATGTTTTTTCATTCACTAATACCAGATTAGCGGTGATATTTCTTACAATGGATACAAACTAGAAGAATTTGTTCCCCAAAGAACCTCTGCCTATATAAGCCAAGATGATTTGCATATTCCTGAGATGACTGTCAGGGAAACACTTGATTTCTCATCCCGTTGTCAGGGTACTGGAAGCCGTGCAGGTATGACTGATTGCTTACTTCATTCACAAACGGCAAACACTACATAGTTTTTGTATTCCATTTCAAAGTATGATGGTTGAAGAACTAATTCAGAGTCATTTATTCTCATGAAGAGGTTATGATGGAGGTTAGTAGAAGGGAGAAAGAAGCAGGGATTATTCCAGATCCAGATATAGACACTTTCATGAAGGTATCATGCTGATATCTATTATTTGTGACTTTATGTATTAGATTACTTTTAGTAGTGCACAAGATATCCTTTCATTTAATCTAATCTTTGACTAGAAGTTCTTGAAACTTTTCTGGACTTATCTATGAATTCTGAAGTTATACCTCCCTTTAGGGCATAAAGAATTTAGAACTCATCTTTGTTTTTTAAGATCTAACCGCTATAATAATTGTTTTGCATGTTATCTCATTATTCTTATATGATAATGTGGTGAAAATTTTACAACAGAGTTCACCTACTTTAAAGTAAATGAACTTATTGTAATGATTATTTTACACAAGATAAATGATTAATTTGGTATTTGAACTTTTCTGTTTAATATTCATATTAAATTATTTGTTTGAAGATGTTATCAAGATATCTAATGATGAATTCAGATTCTATATGAGAATATGTTAACACTCATCTGGAGTATACCCTCAATTCTCGAAATAACAAAAGCTCATGTTGTTTACATGTTTGAGAAAGAAAGGTAATGTGATACGGAACAAACAGGCATTTATCCCCATTTATAATTATATACAGTTGGCTATATGTGTGCATGCATGTGTGTATGTGTATGTGCGTGTATATATATTAATATTGGTTTATCATGCTCAATTATGTTTAATTTCTATAGGCAGTTTCCATTGAAGGACAAAAGACAACTCTTCAGACAAACTACGTACTGAAGGTAATTCTTTTAGCGGATGCCAGCTTATTATATACTGTTTTTATATGGATATGCACAAATTTATTTTCCTGCAATTATCATGTTATTCCAGATTCTAGGCCTTGATATTTGTGCTGATACAATGTTTGGAGATGCCATGAGGAGAGGAATCTCTGGTGGTCAAAAGAAAAGATTGACTACAGGTAACTTATGTATTTGCTGCCTATTAGAAACAGTCAATATGTTAGCCCTATTTGGTGACCTTTATTGCACATATTTGGTCTACAATGTCAACGAGTACAATTTCAACTGCTATGTCATACATACAATTTAACTTGCATGGTTATTTGCAGGGGAGATGATTGTTGGTCCCACAAAAGCATTATATATGGACGAAATATCAAATGGATTAGACAGCTCCACTACGTATCAGATAGTCACTTGTCTTCAGCAGTTGGCACATATAACAGATGCTTCTATACTCATTTCTCTTCTCCAGCCATCACCAGAAGCATTTGATCTCTTTGATGACATTATGTTAATGGCAGAAGGCATGATTGTGTATCACGGGCCCTGCAGTAATGTTTTAGAGTATTTTGAGGGTCTTGGTTTTAAGTGTCCTGAGAGAAAAGGCGTAGCTGACTTCCTCCAAGAGGTAATATTGCAACAACGTCCAACAATTGAAAAAAAAAATCTCCAAAGGACAATTAAGTTGATTGTCATGCAATTATAATTTATTCACAGGTTGTGTCAAAGAAAGATCAAGCAGCTTACTGGTGCCGGACTGAAGAAGCATATAGTTATGTCTCTGTTCACACCTTATCCATGAGATTTAAGGAATCTTATTTGGGTAAAGAAATCGATGATGATATATCTAAACCCTTTATGAGATTGCAAAACCATGAGAAAGCCATTTCTTTCCATAAGTTTTCGCTTTCTAAATGGGCTCTTTTTAGAGCTTGCATGTCAAGAGAGATTCTTCTCATGAAAAGAAATTCTTTTGTTTACATCTTCAAAACAATCCAGGTACGAGTCACTCCATCACAATCTTTTACCATTGTTTGGCATCAGCTCTTAGCTCATGTGAAAAGTTCCTTTTCTATTACTTGTGTGCAGCTCTTCATAATTGCAGTAATCACAATGACTGTCTTTTTGCGAACTAGATTGAAGCCTGATATCATTAATGCGAATTATTATCTTGGTTCACTCTTTTATGCACTAGTAATTCTTCTAGTTGATGGCTTCCCAGAATCAGCCATGACAGTTTCAAGACTTCCAATTTTCTATAAACAAAGGGATATGTACTTCTACCCTGCGTGGGCTTATGCAATTCCTGCATCCATTCTTAAGATCCCCCTCTCATTGTTAGAATCCACTATTTGGACGTGTCTCACGTATTACGTTATTGGATACAGTCCTGAACCAGGGAGGTGAGCATCTTATAAACTATTTTATAACATGGTTTATATTCCTCTGCAATTAGCATATGTCAAAACTTTCCTTAAAAACTGGGAGTTTACATCCACTCTTACATAGGTTTTTCCGCCAGCTAATGCTACTCTTTGGGGCACACTTCACTTCAGTATCCATGTTCCGGTGCCTTGCATCGGTATTCCAAACCGTGGTGGCTTCTACAACTGCAGGCAGTATATCAATATTATTTCTGCTAACGTTTGGTGGCTTCATTATACCACACCGTGGGTTCCTTGTATTTTATTTTGTATTTGTTATATTAGGCTTAGAGATTTATTGATATAACTAAAGGATGTGAATTGATTGCAGCTTCCATGCCATCTTGGTTAAAATGGGCATTTTGGTTTTGTCCAGTGTCATATGGTGAAATAGGTCTTGCAGTGAATGAATTTCTTTCTCCCAGATGGAATAAGGTAAATCACTAGAATCCTTATTTCATTTTTGAGAAGGTATGTTTGTTCATATAATTCTGAACTGATCAGAACTTATTTCTAGTTCAAGTTTGATCTAGGTTAGCTGACTTTGCATTATAATGCTGGTTGAATTTTTAAACAGATGACTTCTACAAACACAACCATAGGGCTGCAAACACTTAAGAGCCGTGGTTTAGACTTTGACGAACACTATTACTGGATATCACTTGGTGCCTTGTTTGGTTTTGCTCTGCTATTAAACATAGCCTTCATCTTGGCTTTAAGCTACTTTAAGGGTAACTTTATCTTTTAAATAGTAAGTCATTTTTGAACTTACAGTGCATGTTAGTATTAATTAATCTGGTTATTTGACACTTCAGCTCCTGGTACTCGTGCCATTATTTCAAAGGAAAAGGTATCTCAAGTACATGGAGGTGAAGGATCTAAACACCAAACTCACACCAATGAAATAACTAAAAATTCCAATACTAATGTCTCAGAGCCTTTTGAAGGTTAGGATATTTTCTTTTCTCAATCACAATTTTGGTTCATTTTCAATGTTATAATTAACATGACATGAAATTCCTTTATAGTTATTAAATACCCCATTATTCCACAGCTAGACTCGGTTTCTAAAACCTGCCATCTTAATTCATAATTAGTGCCAGACTCAAAATTATGTAATTTACACTAAATTGGATATGTTATTAACATTTTGTTGACTAAGTTGTATCTGTTTTTATGTCTGCTATGCATCATTCATCCATCCACTTATCTTACAGGAAAACTGGTGTTACCTTTTGAACCACTAACAATTACCTTTCAAGATCTACAATACTATGTCGAGCCCTCACTGGTAATTGGTCATCATAATCTTATTTAGATCTTAAATGTTTAACATTTTCGTTCAGATAACGCTATAGGCGATTGTTCTTTCAGGAAATGAGAGAGCATGGCTTCACTGGGAAAAAACTTCAATTACTTTGTGATATCACTGGGGCCTTTAGACCCGGTGTTCTTACAGCATTAATGGGTGTAAGCGGCGCTGGAAAAACAACGCTTCTTGATGTACTTGCAGGAAGGAAAACCAGTGGCATTGTTGAAGGAGAGATTAGGATCGGAGGATATCCAAAAGTTCAAGATACCTTTGCAAGGATTTCAGGTTACTGTGAACAAACTGATGTACATTCTCCCCAAATTACAGTTGAAGAATCTGTCATATTTTCTGCATGGCTCCGTCTTCATCCTGACATTGATTCAAAAACGAAATACGTATGAGATATCTTTATGGATAGAAAGTTTTTCACTAAAGACTTTTGGTAACTTGACATTAACTTTCTGTTGCCATTTACAGAAATTTGTAAAAGAGATCATGGAAACAGTTGAGCTTTATGCCATAAAAGATGCCTTGGTTGGGATTCCTGGGGTTAGTGGTCTATCAACTGAGCAACGTAAGCGGCTCACAATTGCTGTTGAAGTTGTTGCTAATCCTTCCATCATATTCATGGATGAACCTACAACCGGACTGGATGCCAGATCAGCTGCCATTGTCATGCGCGCTGTGAAGAATATTGTTGATACAGGAAGAACAATTGTCTGTACCATTCACCAACCAAGCATTGACATTTTTGAGGCCTTTGATGAGGTAGAAAAGAGATGCATATTCTTGGATACTAATTTTCTTGCTTAGTTTGACATAAAAGATCTCATATATTGCCTCATCCATGTTTTGCAGTTAATCCTATTGAAAAATGGTGGACGTATGATCTACTGTGGGCCCTTGGGACGCAATTCAAGTAGGGTCATTGAATACTTTGAGGTTAGTTGATCTCATAACAGATTCACATGTTAGAAATACATCAACCTCTTTTGTGAAGCATGATTTGCATTTTTTGCTTCTAGTATCGAAATTTCATGTGTCATAATTAGTATCATCTTTGATTTACATGAAATGTCTTTGAATCAGAGCATCTCCGGAGTACCAAAGATTAGAGACAACTATAATCCAGCAACATGGATGTTAGAGGTTACTTCAGCATCAGTGGAAGCTGAAGCTGGAGTTGATTTTGGACAAATCTATTCTACTTCAACTTTGTATGAGTAAGTTACACCTTCAATCCTCATCTTTGTGACTATGAAGTTTGATATTATTCTGTTTTTCCGTTTCCTGAGAGTTGGGGCAGGAGGTGGTGTTCTGATAAAACTGAAAATTAAAAAACCATCTTATAAATTCCCTAGATATTACATGATCCCAACATATTGGTAGGTCTAAAGCTAAGATCTCACCGGAACAAGTTAAGGTTGTAGTGAACTTGTACAATGTTTTCTTTCGGTTTACCGCCTTTGTTCCCATGTCAAATTTTTGGCTTAGGGTTAGATCTTGTCTGTGCCTGAAAATGTATTTCTAGTCTTAGATATTTGTTCTTGAGGCATGTATCAATTTGTTTTCTTTTGTAATGGTGGTGTAAGGAGATCATATATGGAAAACTTAGATGCTATAACAATTAACAAGTAGCTAAGTCTATTTTTCCACACATGTATGGGTCCCACATTGGTTTTAAAAGGCGTGTGGTGCTCCGATGCATTTTTATCCCAAAAGCCAATGCTTGATGACTGATGAGTGTGCATCAGGTATGGGAGGTGTTAGTTATTAACACAATACTTCAAAGTTATTTATTGATAGTCTTTTTAATTGTTAATGTTTTATACATTAAATTATATGAGATCATGTGGGGCCCAAACTCGTGGGTGGAGTTGTGATTTAACTACTTATGTTAGTATCTAACATATTCCCATAAATTAGAACTGAAAGTGTTCTACATATCAATATAATAAGTTAATATCTCGACTTGTACTTTTCAAGTAAAAGGTTAACGTGTTCTGTTGTTGCATATTCTTTTGCTCTAAGATTTAATTTTCTCTGACAAGCCTCCGCTCTGCCCCTAGAGATGTATTTTTAATTATCCGGTTGTTAGAAAACTAGATGATTTTTCCAGAATTTTGTGTGTATTTTACCAAAACATCTCAATTCTCATCTTACATTTTTCTGCTTTTCGTATTTGAGCATTTAGTTTTTATCTGACTAATCTTTCTTTTATAACAATAGGAACAATAAAGAACTTGTAAGCTCATTAATTAAACCACCTCCTGGTTCAAAAGACTTGTATTTTCCGACACGCTTCCCACAAAACGGTTGGGGCCAGTTCAAGGCCTGCCTATGGAAACAACACTTGTCTTATTGGAGAAGTCCCTCATACAACCTAATGCGTTCCTTGCATATGCTCTTTGCCTCTCTTATCTTCGGGTTACTCTTCTGGAACGAAGGGAGGAACATGTAAGTTGAAAGTTCTGCAATTAATGTGATTCTTTTTGGGTAACTTAGTTCTAGGTTTAGTTAATGCTTCTGAATGTGTTATGAAGTAGGTGCTGTTTAGTTAATGCTTTTGAATGTGTTTTGAAGTAGGTGCTATAGATGGAATCCTTTTTGGTTATACGGATATTTATGTGCACATAAGCATGTATACTACACAAATATTGCATCCTAAATTTTAGAAGCTCATAGAAAGCAATCAGAGCATGGATATATTGTAGGCACATAGTCATAAAACCTGATAACTTAACTCCATTCAGACTCTATCCCAAATCATCTATGGTTAGTGGGATTCAATGTTTAAACATGCAAGACAAACTACAGAGCCGTTGATATGTAGTTTGCATTTTACAACCTGTATACTCTTCCACAGAAACAAAGAAGAATAATATGAAAACTCAGTCATATTTGTCCTACAACCACTTCTTGAGGTACTCACCACTGGTTTTTACGAAGATATTTTTGGGCACAATCATTTTGATTGCAATCACTCAAGAAATTTTCCAATGAACTATTTACGTTTCTAATGCACAAATTGCAACTATGTTTGCTCAAATTTCCATTTACACTCACAGTTATAATGATATAATATAAAAAATGGATTATAGTACATCAAGGATATATGAAGGTCTGGTTGTATAGTTGAAGAGTTCAATAGTTCATCATTAATAATAGTCATTTACTCATTTATAATTTAGTTTGTAAGAAATCCCAAGAACTAAGTTGCATCTCCATCATTAAGTTGCTAGGTATCATCTCCTTTGTATATTCATCAAACTAAACCTGAAATCATCTAATATGATATCCTCATGTGGTGGCAGAAATAACCAGCAGAGTTTATTCAATGTTCTTGGTTCAATGTTCACTGCTGTGCTTTTCTGTGGCATAAACAACTCTTCTTCAGCTATACCGTATGTTTCCATGGAGCGAACTGTTCTGTATCGAGAAAGATTTTCTGGGATGTATGCATCATGGGCTTATGCTTTTGCACAGGTTATTAATAAGTCCTTTTCTACTTGCATACATAACTAAGGTTTCTAGGACAACTTTAATATGTAAGTAAAGGAGCAAAATCAAAGAAGTTATCCTTTTTCTGTTGGAAATATATATGATTCTGTTATGTATTGAAAGTGTTTTAATTGTATCTTCTAGGTGACAATCGAGTTCCCTTATCTCTTTGGCCAGTCACTTGCATTTGTGTGCATCACGTATCCTATGATCGGATATTATTGGTCAGCATACAAAATTTTCTGCTACTTTTATACATTCTTGTGCACATTAATGTATTTCACCTATTTGGGAATGCTGCTTGTTGCTGCCACACCAAGCTTTCCAGTAGCTGCCATTCTACAGTCTGCCTTTTACACTATATTTAACTTGTTTGCTGGATTCTTAATGCCTAAACCGGTAAGTCCACTTAACTCTTAACTTGCCTGATTTTTTCTTTGAGGTCACCAAGACAACACCTTTATAACACATGGATTCCTCAGTTTCGGGAGAAAGTTCCGCAAACTACAGAACATTAGGCAATGTGGGTCCTACTGCATTTTGAAGTGCTAGCTAAAGAATGCCACCACATATGCATATCTTGATCTTATTTGACCTATATCTATACAAGAAAAATGAATAAATAAATAAAACTTCAGTTGTGTGTCCTGCCTGATGGAATTAACGGACAGAAGGGTTATGTGGAACTTAATAATTTTCTTTGTTTTTTCTGCAGAAAATTCCCAATTGGTGGATATGGCTGTACTATCTGACTCCCACATCATGGTCCCTTAATGCAATGCTTACTTCTCAGTATGGTGATGTGAAGGATGAGATCTTAGTCTTTGGAGAAACTAAATCTGTGGAAGCTTTCTTAAAAGATTACTTTGGTTTTGATCATGACCTATTGCCACTCACCTTTGTTATTCTAGCATTATTTCCTATCATTCTGGCTTCTCTATTTGCATTATGTATAGCAAAACTCAACTTTCAGAGAAGGTAAATTTTGCAGTCAAACCTTTGTACATCACAAGAAATATGATCCATGTTGTAACATAATGTATAAACTTCACATTATCTTCTGTAGAAACGTTAAGAATTAAAGTATATGACTTTTCTCAAATGATGTGTTTCTTTCGTTAAAGTTTCTTTTCCATTACACGGGATGTGGCTTGTCCAAAAGAGAAATTTAGCAAGGTACACCTCTAGATGATGTCTAGGTAATCGATTCAACACTTGAGTTAATCTTGAAAAAAACCCTTGATGTTCTCAACTCTTGTGTCACAAATTCGGTTCTAATGACGTGCCATAAGTGAACTATAGATGATGATCTGAATAGTATGCTATTACACTATTTTTATTGACAAATCCATAAACGGTGTTAAGTTTAAATATAATAGTAATGCAATACAAGCTGTACAGATTTTGATTACCAACTTAGGTATTGTAGAGTTCAAAAATATAGGCTTGATAAATCAAAATACTAAATGGGAAAACTAATGCATAAGTGAGAACTTTTGGTAAAGCGGAAGCTATGTTTGAGTTGCTGAATGTGAAAACTAGTCTGAGTTGTGCGAGAACTTTGGTCTTTTGTGAGAACTTTGCCTGCTTAGTTTCTCTTTGTATAAATAGGTGTTTTGTATGTGGATTTTAGTATGCTTATCCTTTTTATATCTTGTACACATCCATAATTGAATGAAATTGTGCAGAACATTATTTACATGAGTATTCATGTTCGTTTTGATGTACTTGATTTTATCACCGTTGATCATGTGTTAGCATCGAATCACATTGATTCCAGCTATGTGATTTGATTGTTGATCCTAATTGAATGTGATTTGAGTAAATTCACAATCCTTAGTGGTTTTATGGATTTAAATTTAGGGTGATCAAGCGTTTGAAGTTGGATGCTTGGTAATTTAAAAAATCAATGTCTTTCATATTTTTAACATAGTTTATTCATGTTCTTAACTCAACATAGATGATATTAATAGAGACTACTTAGGATCCATTTTTAGTCGACCTTGCATGTTATTGTCTTACTATATTTTATATATATGTGTTGTTTTATGATATTACATTTGATGCCACTTATTATTATTTTTTGTACCTTTTCTTTGTATAGTGGTGATCTTCTATTTTCATATGTTTAATACTAGTTGTCTGCTCACTATCTATTTTAGAGTCAGATGTCTTTTGGAAACAAACTCTCTTTCCTGAGTGAGTTCTAACTAAAGAGAGAAAGAAAGAGTAAAAACTAGCATTTCATTGCAATTTTATCAACATACTAAAACGACCTCTTAACCAACTAAGAAAGCAACTATTACATGTGACAAGTTCAGACCTTCCACTTAACATGCCCTTCTAATAGAAAATGTCACGCATATTTAAAATTTAATATTCACGTAAGATTTTCCTACCCAATTTAGACGTACATGCCCTTCTAATAGAAAATGGATTTGACAAATGATCCCCCAGGCCACCCCACACTTCCAATTCATGGAATACATAATCATCTGGACCTACAACCAACTTATGTTTAAATTTTAACAGAAAACCATCCTATGTGTAACGAGGATAGGTACCATCATTGGAACGTACGGACGATCTCAGTAAATAAGGATCTGATTGCCAACTTTTTTGCTAAACCTTGTATACGGCGATGGTTCCACATGAGAAAGAGTTAAAATAAAAAAGGGTAATTAATGACCCCGACACGTGACAATGCATCAGCCACCTTGATCTCGATCCTTTCCTTGCTTGTACACTATTTCATAGTCATATATAGTTCATAAGTTTAACCAACCATGCATGTTTGTAATGGTGTGGTAATCTTCTGAACCAAAAGGTATTTGAGATTTTGTTGGTCTATGCGAATGATCATGAAGTGGGCAACTATTAAATAATATGTGTTTGGGGATGATGTTTCTCTAGCATCAAAATAACACCCAACCCAAATTTAGATTCATCAGTTTGAATAACAAATGTTTATTAAAATTAGGCAAACCTAAAAACAGATGGTGTGGATAATTCTTGTTTAAGAGCTTCAAGAGCTTCAAAAGCTTCTAAAGCTACCAAATTCCAACCAAAACTATCCTTTTTAAAAAGATCATTGAGTGGCATAGCAATAATGCCAAAAGACCATGGATTTTTTTTTAAATAGTACTTTTTAGAGATGTGTGGTGAGAAGGGGGTATTTCGTTTTGAGTTATGACAAGTAAGGTACCCGCCCTTGACAATGACGGGTTCTAACTCATTGGTTAATGCAACCGTTGAAGATTCGTATGGGTTTTGTCTTTTTTTTAAGAACTCGCCTATGGGAGGGGCGAGTTCTCAAAAAGCTTTGTTGTGTTTCATGCTCAATTATTCAATACGAAGAACACTATAAATTCTTTTATTTCGTTCTTCTCATAACTTCATTAAAACTACATTAAACTCATTTATTATTATGTCTCGAACATACTTATTACAGTTTTTTTGGGGTGGTAATATTTCATTTGAAAATGAAAATATTATGTGTGATGATTGTATGAGAAGTTCAACTATTATTTTTCGTTATAGAGTGTCATACGAATAATTTGTTGATTTAATTTTTGTTCATCTTGAAGTTCAAAAGGAGTATTGTTTAATTGATGTCTATCGGTTATGGTTGTTTAAATATTGTTATTAATAGATGTTTACTAGTTATTATTGTTTAATTATTATTATTATTTGATATATCTATTATTGTTCTTTATTTATTATCATTATTATTATTATTATTATTATTATTATTATTATTATTATTATTATTTTTATTATTATTGTTATTATTATTATTATTTTGTTTTTAATAATAAAATGCGTCTATAATTAAAATATCGTGCATAATAAATAAAATATAAAAATACATCTTACATAAAAGATAAAATAAAACACATCTAATGAGTAGTATGATCATTGGTAACTTTGTTATTTTTGGTTGTCTCCATTGTTTCGTCATTTAAGTCGAATGGGCACGGAGATATCTCTTGAAATTAAGGGTAATAAGGTAGCGGTGAAGTCTGTTGAAACGGTTGCTCAAAATTTGTATAAGGGATCTGATAAAGATTTGAAGGCCAACCTATTCATAATTTTCCATACCCATTTGATTAAAAGGTTGCAATTGAGTACTTGAGGTACAACCATAAAAAAATCCGGGTTACCCATTTGACTTAAATTGAGCGAATCAAACTGTTGTTCAGCCGAAACCCTTTGCCCTGTCATATTCTATTGCTCCACATTATCATCAACATGTTGTTTACCAACCCGTCCTCGTCCTCTACCCCCTTCTACGTAAACGTTGAGTGACATGAGGAAGTTGAGTATCATCAACATTTTGTGTCACATGTGTTAGTAAATAACTTATATGATTTGCATGTGCAAATTCCATATAACGGCTGACAATGTTACTTCCCGCTTCATCCCCCAATCTTTGATAAAACTAGCTTATCCCATCCATCTATAAATGACATTATGTTAGAATAGTTTTTATAGTAGCAGCAGCAACAACAACAACAACAACAACAACAACAACAACAACAACAACAACAATAATAATAATAGTAACGATAATGATACTACTACTAATCACAATAGTAATAACAACAGCAACAACAACAACAACAACAACAACAACAACAACAACAACAACAATAATAATAATAATACCATCATTCTCAATCTTTGTACATCATTTTGAAAGCCATGCGGGTTTGCGCCTTGATGAGCCAAGTTTTTTATATATACAATTGTACGCTCCAAGCACCACCTCATATATTCTGTAGAAGCAATGGGCGAATCAGTGTGTGATCTACTAACAATTGTATTATATCGAGACCTCCATGCTTGAACATAGAAACTATGTTTTTCTATCCAGATTTTATTTCCCCCCCTTTACGAGCCATAGAATGTAGTTGTATGTGTTATAGGAATCGGTTGAAACATTCCAAATTGTCTTAGAACTCTACTTGGAATGTGGGGTTCAACAACTTCCTAACATACGAGGTTAGTGTCACTTCTCCAAATTTGATGTCCATTTGTACAAACTGTAGGAAGACGGTGGATAATATTATCATAATGCCTACAGTTAATCCAATAAAAAATAAAGAGTTAATTAGAACATTTTTCACAATCTAAATTATACAAGGTAATATTAGTATAAAGCTAATACCATGGCCTTAGTTAACGAATGTATTTGGGAACGATACGCACTCAAACAATGTAGAGTGGTGTTTAGATAACTTAGTTCACCCCGCCATCTTTAACAAGTTTCAAAATAAACCCGGTTAAATAGAAAAATATAAGAATACCGGAAAACAACCAACTTATAGAATTTTATTTTCACATACCGTGCACGTATGGTGTAAGGTTTATATAGAGGTTGATGCAACCAAAGCAACCAAATGGCTTCCTGCATGCATGCACCAAGTACCAAGTAGAACTGCTGTGAAAGTTTTATACTTTGCATGAGAATTATGCTAAGTATAAAATCTTTTGAAGCTAAAAGTTCCTACGAAAGCATTATACTCTACACAAGAAATATTCCAAGTATAAAGTCTTTCAAAGCCAAAAACCAAATCTTCCAAAGCCAAAGATGAAGTCTTCTGAAGTTTCAAAGACAAAGTCTTCCGAAGCCAAATGAAAGACTGATTTCTTCCGAAGACTTAGAAGAACATGCTTTTCTCTGATGTACTTTTACATAAAGCTGGCCAACTTTCCACTGCAACTCTGAAGACTCACCAACTTGCATAAGGTGGTGAAATGTCCATGCTTTCGTAACTGTACATTAAGTCTTTGTCTGTAACTTTCTACTTTATGTACTTTTATCCTTTTTGTATTATATTAGGATGTGAGCTATGGCATGTCATAGTCACTAGTCAAAAGGCAATCTGCCTTTTGACTCTACATTGATTTTGTTATCTTTCAATGTTCCAACTGGCTTTTCAAGTATGGCCGGTTGTAGGATGTAGTATAAAGTATCTCAATGTCTTGTAACTTATCTTTTATGCATTGTAACTCTTGTAAGAAAACTTGAGATTAATATACATCATCCTTGAAAACCTTATATATATTGTTCTTAAGTTCTGTCTCTTTACTTACTTGTGTTCTTTGCATCCTACTCTTAAACCACAGTTTCTGATTTGATCTGTTAAGTGCTCTAACACTCTCCTCATTATGAGACTGATTGTATTGACCATCCCTTAACCGGTCCTGCAATTGGTATCAGAGCATTCCAGGCTCTTGATTATAAGATATCATCTTCTTAAATATCCTCAGTTCTCACACAAAATTTAACATCTCAAATGGCAGCATCAAAGTCTGATATGGAAACCGGTACCATGGTAAAGTCCCCACTAATCACTCCTGATGATTTGATACTTGGTGCCTAAGATTGAAAGGCTTCATCAAGTCGCAAGACAACATGATGTGGGAGTCTGGTACTAAAGGATGTTACATTTCATGCACCTCTTCAGCTGCTGCTGGAGATGGCATGATTCTAAAAGAGGTGGCTGACTATTCTGAAGAAGATAGAAAAAGAACAGATATAGATCAGAAAGCTATGACTGCCCTCCAAACTGCTCTTCCAAATGCCATCTACAAATGCTTCAAGAAGTGCAAAACTACCAAGCAGCTCTAGGATGCACTGAAGCTGATGTATGAAGGTTCTTCTGATGTAAAAGAAAACAATAAGGATCTTCTAAAGGAGCAGTTTGAGAATTTCACCTTCAAAGCTGGTGAAACCATGACTCAATAATACTTCAGGTATGTTGAGATTGTGGACACTCTGATGGATGTTAGAGTAAAACTAGAGAACAAGGATATTATGAGAAAGTTCATGTCCTTTCTTCCTAGACAATGGACACACTATTGTGTGGTCATTAAAAGGACTAAAAATCTTAAGACCCTCACTCTCACTGAGTTGTATGATATACTCAGTAGTTACCAGATGGAGATGAACATGCAAAATTCATCTAGCAACTTTAACAATCAACAGAGTTCTGCCCTTCATGTGGTTGAAAGGGATTGTAGAGAACCACAACACCATTTCATCTCTTACCCTAACAACTCACCCAAGGGCCCTTTATCACCTTCCCTGAGACACCAAAGGAGAGCTATATCCAAGGAAGCCCATTCCAAGTGACAAGCTCATCACATGCCTTTGTGTCACATGATAAAAGCACATATAACTTTCTCTTCACCCTTGAAGACTTGGGCTGTATCCATCCAGATGAGCTGGAGTATATGTAGATAGTTCAAAAAATGACTCTTCTCATTCACAGAGCCAAGAAGTTCTACAAAAGGATAGGGAGAAAGTTTTCTGGTAATGTATCCAGTGGAAAGTTTAGGCTGGATAAAAGCAAAGTGAAGTGTTACAACTGTAACCAAATGGGACACTTTGCTAGGGAGTGCAAGGCACCCAAGACAAATGGTGGCCAAGCACAACCCAAGCCAAACTATACTGAGGGAGCTTCATACACTAAGAAGCCCAAGCAGCAAGCTGCAGTTGCTGTTGAAGAAGAAGGCTTTGATTGGAGTTTCCAGGTAAAAGATATGTCTCCAGATTAAGCACTGTGGCAGATCTGGATGCAGCCAAGGTATTGGAACATCTTTGTACCCAGAATGCATTGCTAAAGTAAATCGATACAGGTCCTATAACTTAGAAATAAGATCTGATCTTGAGTCTTTGAACATATTAAAATATGATTTCAAAAGAGCTGAAAATGAGTATAAGTTAAAAATAGAAGACTTAAAGAAAACCATTTCAACTCTTAAACATAAGCATACTAACTACAGGACTCAAATCAAAGATCTTATCTCTAAGTTAACTGAGTGCCAGACTAAGCTAGTGATCAGCAAAGCCAAGGCAGAGAAGCATATTCTTGAAGAAGAGACCTTCAAGAATATCATATCCTTATCCCTGCATTCCAAAGTATGTTATCAGAACAAACATGAACTGGGATCTACTAAGATAGCTCCTCCACACACTCTACTGTCTGTAAGATCTCTAAGGTGTGGAACTAGTCAAGATGAGTTGCTATCCATAGATCCTAGTGATGAAGATGATGAAGAGGAGGTGGTGAAGGATGGATCCAGGAAGAGTGGGGAAGATCATCCTAACAAGGGTCACTACACTCCTGAGGAGAGGAAGAATTCAAGGATGACTAAGTCAAAGAGGAAAAACTTGATCCGAGAAGCAAAGAGGAGATCAAAGAAAGCTCAGGAGATCAAGGCCACCTTCAACTCCAAGCATAAACAAGTTTTTATCTCTACAGGTTTTGAAGTGATAAAGGCTGAGGACATAACTTTGAACTCTAGTACCAAAAGTTCAAGTACATGTTTAACTCACCCCTTTGAAGGAATGAATGCTGATCAACTATGTAACACTGCTACACAGCATGAACCATCCACCTCCAAAGGCAAGCTTCATCTTAGGAGGCATGCCATAACATCTGCAAAGATGGGGATGGAGATGGAAAGTGATCAAACTCAGTCTTCCATTCACAAGAAGACTCTCAGAAGAAAGCAAATTGATTCATTATGTGTGGTAGTCCTTCTCATCTGGCTAAGGATTGTATCTACAATCTCAAAAGTACTGTTAGCATAACAAAGAACAAGACTTCTGAGAGTAAAAAGAAGAAGAAAGCTTCGGAAGAAATCGGTGTTTCTTTTGGAAGCTCCAAAATGAAAATGAAGACAAGTGAAAAATTGTCTTCAGAAGAAAATTTGGTCTCGGAAGAAACGAATGCTTTTGAAGCACCGAAGCTTGCTGCAATGAAAGCAAAATCTTCCGAAGGGTCATTTTCCAAAACTTTCAAAGTTGTAAAAACTTCCAAAGCATTGAAGGTCAAGTCTAATCTTCCAAAGATGGTGTGGAAGATAAAGGAAGACCATGTGACTGAAAATTCTTCACTTACAACAGCAAGTGATCCCCATAGTCTTAGTATAGGATCAATTACTATTGTATTGTCTTCAGTTCATTTTAAAGAGCCCAAGACCAATGAGGCTTGGGTTTCCATATGTAACTAATTCTCCTTTTATTATGCAGGAATAGATGAAGACCAAAAGAAATATATGGATCATTGATAGTGGCTGTTCTAGGCACAAGACTGGTAATGGCTCCTTGGTTTAGAACTTTATGAAAGTTGATGGAAGACCAGTTGTTTTTTGAGGAGATGATGGTGGTTACATTACTGGAAGGGGCATGGTCATAAATGGTAAGCTCAGCATTGAGACGGTAAACTTTGTTACGGAACTTGGATACAATTTACTGAGTGTATTGTTGATACATTGTTCTTAGTTTATGTTCTTCAATGTAAATGTCTTTTATTTCTTACACATATGTAATGAAAATGTTAAATGTAATATGATGTGAATTTTGATGTTTAATTGTCTTTGTTTATATCATATTCATATTGTAATTGGTATTACTTATATTGATGAACATTATATATAGGTTTGAGGTTATTGTACATAGTTCTGAGTCAATATTGATTCAGAAATGTATTCAATTTAGTCAAGTTGTTATTCATGCTAATGGACCATACTTATGGACCATACGCACGAATGAACCATACTTATAGACCAGTCGCACGACTGAACCAGGAGACTGGATCAGTCGTATGACTGAGACATAAGATTGACTCAGTCGCACGACTAAACCTTCAGTCGTACGCATGAGTCAGACGCATTAGTCAGTCGCACGACTGAACCATGCTAATGGTTCAGTCGTACGAATGAACACTAAAAACATATAAATACCACATAATTCGTGGAAAAACATAACACTTCGAATACTATCATACTCTAGCCGTCCAAAGCATAAAAGTTCATCCATCCAAGTTCATAATTCGTCCCTGATCGATTCCAACTCGTTCTTAACGTTGGTTTCATCGTTAGATCGATCAGGTTGTTCGTTCTCACTTATTGGATCGCAAATCAAATAGAATTCCGCACTGTTTGATCTGGTCTCATGCAGAATCCGTTAGTACTCCGTACGAAAACGGTCCTAACAAGTGGTATCAGAGCTTAGGCTCATGATTTTGCGTGGATTCGATTGGTTTTGGTGTTAAAATTAACGTTTTTCCTCAAAAGATTCACTTTTTTTGCTTCAAAACATGTTTTTAACGAGTGCTTGTGTTAAAGTTTCGGTTTTTTATCATACGGTAGATTAGGGTTCTTGAAAATTGCGTATTTAGTGTCTAAGTGTTCAAAATTCATTTTTTTCCAGGAATAGCAGCCTCAGTTGCACGATTAGCTCAATCGTACGACTGAATCTCATTCGCATAGTTCAATCGCACGGCTGGACTCATTCGCAAAGTTCATTCGCATGGTTAAGCTATTCCAGTCGATTGACCTCAATCATACTCTTCATTCGCATGACTGAATCCAATCGCACGATTGAACTCGTTCGGATCTTTCAATCGCATGATTGATCTAGTCTCCTTGCTCAATCGCACAAGTGAATCTGTCTTGTCTCAAGTTTGTTAAAGTTTAAGCAATGGAAGATCAGTTTGCTACGTTTACTACCAGTAAAGACTCACATATCCAGAATCTTCTTCTTCTGGAGAATGAGGTTGGGAATCACAACAAACCGCTAAAGTTGTTGACGTTGGATGAGTATCCTCAGTGGAAACAGCAGTTTGAGATCTACTTGAATGGAGTTGACCCCAATCTTTGGACATCTTAGAGACTGGTTATACTATACCAGTAAGTGCTAATAGGGTGATGTTGACTTTGGGGGGGTATGAGTGAAGCTCAGAAAGTTCTACATAACTCTGAAAAGAAAGCATATGCACTGTTGACTCAATCTATACCTAAAGACATATTCTATCAATTCTCTGAAAACAAGCAGTCGAAGAAGCTATGGGAGGCGTTAGAAAAGAGATATGATGGCAATGCAACCCTGAAGGCACTGAAGACTAAAGCTCTCAAAAAGGAGTTTGATAATTTCTCACCAATTAGAAATGAGAGCTATGATATCATTGATCGGTTTTATCATCTAATAAGTGAACTGCATACTCATGGTGTGACCACCTCTATGGAAGACAAAGTTTCTAGTTTTGCTGATGGTCTGCTAGACAAATGGGATCCATTTGTGTCTAATCTGAGACAAAATGACACTCTTGCTACATTAGACATAAATGACTTCATCTTGAAGTTAAGGGAGGAGGAACTATGACTGAAATACAAGTCTAAGAAAGGATCCTATACTCAGAATCCTTCACTGTATAACTCTGTTCCTACTCCAGCATCATCAGGGGCACCGCTTCAAACAACGTTTGTGTCTAATTCATCTGCTCCTTCCCAAAGCAGTTCCTCGGGAAGTGAAGCATCAGGTTCATCTGGAACCCAATACATAGTTCCTAATTCCAACCCTACAAAGCTGAAGACCGAGAACCTCGGAAATGTTACTGTGGAAGTTGCCAAAGACCACATGGATCTTTTAGCAGCAATTGTTCAGTCTTATGATGGGTTAGTCGCTGGGTAGATTGGAAACTGTCATCTAGCTGACGAGGACTATGAGCAGGTGGATGAAACTGAGTTGGGGAGCACGGATATCATGTGGGCCTTAGCCAGTGCTGTTAGAAGGGCTAAGAATTTTGTTAAGAAGACGGGATTGAACTTGGTTGCTACTAAAGACACTACTTTTGGGTTTGATAAAACCAAGGTCACGTGTTTCAACTGTGGTGAAAAGGGGCACTTTAAACGTGAATGTGTAAAGCCAAAGAAGACATGTAATGGAAACCCTTTTCCTTCATTCAACCATCAAGATAAAGAGAAGATTGAGGCATCATCAAGCAAAGAGTCAAAAGCTATGGTAGCTCAAGGCGATGAAGGAAAAGACTGGTCCTTCCGATTCATATCTGAGGGAGAGTCAAATGTAGCATAGGTTGATGATTTGGATGATGGATCTGCAAGCGAGGGAGACATCATAGCTGACCATGCATGTTCAGATATTGAAGAAGCTATGGATGTGGTAGATCATCTTGTCGAGGAAGAGTTGAATGCTGCAAACTCAGAATCTCCAGTTATTGAAGAGTCTGACTCTGCTTTTATGGCTGATTCGTCCAGTTCCGCACGGGTATACTCTAAAGACGAATTATTTGATAAACATGCTTGTACTGAATGTGATAAATTTAGAGAAAGCATTGACTTAAAATTTGCTAGGTTATTAGAACATAATGATAATCTGGTAAATGATTTAAAACTGTGCACTGAAGCTAACCGCATTTTAAAACAAAATGAGTGCAGTTTTAAGGAAAAGATTGAACTGCTAGGGAAACAACTAAGGGAAACCGAGGTTGTTTCCCTAAATCAATCTAATGACATTAAGTTCTATCTAACAACTTTAGAGGTAACTAAAAAGGAAAAAGCAGTTTTGCAAGTTGAAGTTGAATATTTAAAACAAAAACTGTATAGTGTAGCAAGTTCCTCTCACATAGTTCAGAACTTAGTGAAAGCACGTAACAGTGGGGAAGGTCTGAGTTATAAAGTAGTACCACTAACACATGCAATCATTTTAAATACTAAATGTAAACTAATAAATAATAACTCGGTTAAGGATCATGTGGTGACTACTCCCCTGATCAGTGATCCAGAGTCCACAGGTAAAACTATGCAGTCTGTCACTGAACAGAAGGCTACTACTTCGGGATTGAAAGATAAGATGCTTAAAGAGGATTTGTGCGATAAAATTAAATAGGATAGTGTTAGGTCGGGTTCACAAACATCTACGTCAGAACCTAAAAATGCTAAACTAACAAACCCTAAACGTGTTAATCATCAAAATCCTGATAAAAAGAAAGAAAAATGCGTTCAAAATGTCAAAACAATTAAATTTGTTAAAGAAGGTGAAGCATCTAAGAAGGATAAGACACAGACCAGCTCCCGACTAGACTCAACCCCTTACAGAAGATCTCCCCAACCTATCGAAGGGAGATCCTGCTATAACTGTGAAAAACGAGGATATATTTCTCCAAATTGTCCTCATTATCAGACACCTAAAAGGAAAATTGAACTTTTTGATGAAAAACCAAGATTTTTCAAAAATAGATCTAATACTCCTCCAAGACACCAAAGTCAACACAGACAAGCTCAAAGCGAAGCTGTGTTGCCTAAGGTTAAACCTAGTACTATTAGTGAACCAAAAGTTTATACCATAAGCCAGTTGTCTATTTACCATAAACAGGCCTTACATAAAACTGGTTTTGGAAAGAAAAATCAAGTAACGTGTCTAACAGTGAGGAGAAGAAGAAGAAAGATGTTTCCTCTTCCTCTGAAGGTCAGTGGGTTGAGTTCATGATGTGTGATATCTCTGGGAAACCCAAGCCAGTAAAGGCTTGGGTCCCCAACTTGAACTAATCATTTTCCTTCTTTGTGCAGGTTGTCCGCTACAGCGCTATCACTAATACCTGGATTATTGATAGTGGGGCTTCCAGGCATATGACCAGGAATTCGTCTCTACTTTTCAATGTCAAGCAAATTAAAGGGGGACATGTATCGTCCGCATGCAACAAAGGAGGTTATATCATCGCTCAAGGCGAATTGGGAAACAAGAAGGTAAAGTTTGACAAGGTCAACTACGTTCAGCAATTGCAAAAAAACTTGCTTTCTGTCTCCCAAATTTATGATAAGGGCTTTAAGGTTGTGTTTGACAATAAGAAGTGTTACATACTTAAGAAGGAGTATGTTATACCGAAGGAACATTTCTAATGTCGGCTTCAAGATATAACGATCTGTATGTCTTGGACCTATCAAAAGCCTCCATTACTGAGTCTACTCTTCAGTGTTTCTTGTCAAAAGCAACTGAAAGGGATTCAGTTTCCTGAAACAGGAGAATGGGACACATCAATCCCAGGAAGATGAATCATCTGGTTCAGAATGATCTGGTGGATAGAGTTACTGTCAAGAACTTCCAGCTTCCAGACTTCTGCATAGCATGCAAGAAAGGGAAACAGACAAAGAAGCCTCACAAGTCAAAGAAAGTTCATTCTATCAAGATTCCTCTTGAGCTTCTACATATGGATTTGTTTGGCCCTGTCAGCACAAAGAGCATTGCTGGTGATTGGTATTGCTTTGTGGTGACGAATGATTACTCAAGATTCTCTTGGGTGATGTTTCTGAAAGCGAAGCCAGAGACATTTGAATCATTCAAACATCTTGTTACCATATTGGAGTCACTCTACAAGATGAAAGTACGGAAAATATGTTTAGACAACAGGGCAGAATTCAAGAATCAGTGGATGGAGGCATTCTGTCATGATAAAGGGAGTGTTAATCAATTCTCTTCTGCCTACACTCCACAGATGAATAGAGTTGCTGAACGGAAGAATAGGAGCTTGATAGAAATAGAAAGGACAATGCTAGCTGACTCAAAACTGCCGGTTCAATTATGGAACGTCATGGAAAAACTATGCGTGGCTAATGCATGCTATACTCTAAATCGGGTCTTGGTGGTCAAACGTCATGGAAAAACTTTTTATAAGTTGCTCCAGCAACGTAAACCCAACTTGGAGTATCTAGAACCATTTGGCGTGCCCTGTATGCTGTGAAAGAAAAATCAGACTGGGAAGTTCTATGGGAAGGCAGAAGAAGGTATCTTCCTTGGATACAGTATACTAGACAAACGGGTTTATAATAACTCAACTGGTCAAGTAGAAGTGTGGGGCAATGTTGATGTGCAAAGATACACCACCCCCTGCGGGAAAAGAAACTTCCTTTTTCTTCGACTATGATGGATTTTTTAAATCCCTCAATCTACCTTTTTCCCATTCTGATGATGTGTTGGCTACTCAAATGATGTACGATGTTCTGAACACTCCTACTCGAGACTCGACATCATCGGCTCCATTAGAAGGTACTAATAGCTCTTCAGGGGGAGAACTAGATATAAGTGATTCCTCTGATGATGAAGAAGTTGAACCTGAAAATATGAACTAGGAGGAATAGGTTCCCATTGCTAAAAGTACACCTGCAGCTGATCATGAAGTAACTGGACCAACCATAGAAACTGAACCTGTGATTCCAAACCTGGATGATGAAGTAGCAGTTCCCACCACTCCCAGAACTAGGATTAATGTGAATCATCCCCTAGACAACATCATTTGGGATATTCTCTCGGGAGTTCAGACAAGAAATTAGCTCTATTCAGCTGATTATACTGTGGTCATGGAAAAGGGGTACATACACGATGGGGCATATCAATATTTTGTGTCTCAAGTTGAGCCTAAGTATGTAAGTGAGGCCTTAAAGGATAAGGCATGGGTAGCTTCCATGCAAGAAGAACTCCTACATTTCAAGAAGTTAGGTGTCTGGACACTTGTCCACGGACCAAAAGGTGCAAAAGTGATTGGCACTAAGTGGGTTCTTCGGTGTAAAAAGGATGACCAAGGGGTGATAATCAGAAACAAGGCTAGGCTGGTTGTTCAAGGGTTCAGGCAAGTTGAAGGAGTTGACTACAATGAAGTGTTTGCACCAGTGGCCAGGATGGAAGCATTTAGAATCTTCCTAGCCTATGCATCCTTTATGCAGATCAAAGTTTATCAATTGGATGTGAAAAGTGAATTTCTTCATGGTGAGATCCGTGAAACAGTCTACGTCAGTCAACCCAAAGGATTCGAGGATCCTTATCATCGGGATAGAGTTTATAAACTAGACAAGGATTTGTACGGGCTCCATCAAGCCCCTCCAGCCTGGTATGAGAAAGTCTCCACTCATCTGCTGAAATATGGATTTCGCAGAGGTGTAATTGACTACGCATTGTTCATCAAGGAAAAAGACGATGATTTACTACTGGTACAGATATACGTGGACGACATAATCGTCGGTTCAAAAAACGAAGCATTATGTAAAGAATTCGAATCGGTGATGAAAGCTGAGTTTGAAATGAGTGCCATGGGAGAGATGAAGTTCTTTCTTGGTTTACAGGTAGATTAGACAACAAATGGAATCTTCCTGCATCAGACCAAATATGTTGGAGTTATCCTTAGTCGGTTCGACATGGGGAATGCAACAGTTGTAGTTACTCCACTTGCCACGAACCATGATGTGGCACCCGACAAAATGGTGATCTGGTTGATGCCACTATGTATCGAGGAATGATCGGATCTCTCATGTACCTCACAGCTTCTCGTCCTGATATTATGTACGCCACGTGTCTCTGTTCCAGATATCAGGAAAAACCAAAAGTAAATCATCTGATTGGGGTAAAAAGGATCTTTTGTTATCTGAAGGGTACTCCAATGCTTGGGTTGCGGTATCCTCATGATGATGACTTTGAGCTGACAACATATAGTGACTCAGATTATGGTGGTTGTAAAATGAATTACAAGTCAACATCTGCGGGATGTCAGTTTTTTGGAAGAAGATTAGTCACCTGGCAGTGTAAGAGCAGACGTCTGTTGCTCTGTCAACATGTGAAGCTGAATACATTGCTGCGACAAGTTGCTATTCACAAATCATCCGGATTCAATAGCAAATGCGGGACTACGGTTTGAAATTCTCTAACACCCCTATATTTGTTGATAATTCTGCTGCTATTGCCGTCACCAAAAGTCCGGTCCAACACCCCAAAATTAAACACATCAGAATTAAATATCACTTTATACGTGACTGTTTTGAAAAACAATTAATCGATGTTGTTAAAATTAACACGGATTTCCAACGCGCCGACCTCTACACAAAAGCTTTTGATAAACCTCGATTTTATTATCTATTAG